>LOEQ01015461.1:0-15397 GCA_001685075.1 Bramus lutescens
CTGAAAAAGGTACTGAGCCACATGGCTAACATAGATCAGAATAATGGGTTGATAGAAGCTAATAAGTATCCCGACCTAACGGGCCAATCAGCTTTATAACTTATGGAGATTCTCTGTGTGATTTTCTTTGGTGCTTGCCTGCTGTGGGGTACCAAGCGGGACAGAAAACCCCAACAAGCAGCCCCCCTTCATGTTACAATTTTATGTAAGTTTTCTCACCAGAAAAATAAGCACCCCCTCCTCTTTTTTGGTAGAGGACTCTCTCCTCATATGTTGTCATTGTGGTGTTCTTGTTAGTTTGAGCCTCAGGATGGAATTTTTGTTTGTTTGTTTCCCTTTTTAAAATAATACATTAATTTGAAATTATTATCATAAATTATGTGTTTTAGAAACAAAACATGAAACCTGAGATTCAGCTGGCTTTTTATACTAAGGTAAATTATTTTGATCTTACTTTATACTTCTGTAAGCTTCTATTTATATGCCAATATATCATATTTTAATATATAGAGATACTTTGACGTCTGTGGAAAAATAAATAGAAAATTCCTGTATTTTCCCAATCATGGACATTGTCTAATGAAAAGAATAGAAAAGTTGTATATGGAAAGATTGTTTAGTAATTGGTTTATATGAAATCATGAGGACTTGACTTCAAGCCCCCAGAACCTACATAAAAGCTGGACACTTTAGTATGCATCTGTAATTCTAGCGCATTATCAGGATGAAGCCAGATTCTTGACTAAAATATCATCCAAGTGGCCCCTAGCTTGGTTCCTAGTAAAACCATTAATCCCATCTGAAACTGAAGCCATGCCTTCACAGTATTTGTTTCTCTTAACTTTGTCTTTCAAGCTCCCACCAAAAGGCATATTATTATATGCTTTCAGCATGCTAGAGCTACTCTAGCATCAAATACCAAATTCTTCTACATTCCAGTAACAAAACAATGACAAAAGCATAAGAACCACATGGTTGGATTTGTCATATCCAGGAAACTGGCATGGGATTGAATTTGAAGATAGTGTACTAACTATTGTAGACAAGGAGCTCTCAAGAGAGGATAGCAATCCAGATGTTGAGGAAGCATCTGTAACTGTTAAAGAAATCAGTGCCACTGAAGAGAAAAACCCTGCACTAGACTACAACAGCGAAGATGCAGGAAGGCAAAACCCCATGCACCCTGTGAAAGCAGGGAGTCTGACCTGAGAATGTGGCTCAGAGGTTTTCTGCTCCTCAAAGCAACTTCCTAGGAGAATGTTTCTCAGAGCCCAGCATGCATTAAGTTGGTAGAGCAGTGACAAAATCTCTATCTGGCAGAAAATCATAGAAAAACTGGTTTTAAATAGACGAAGGATGCAAGATTGCATTTTTTTCTGGTGTTTTCAACATGGTTATCTTCCTAAGATCCATCTGTTTTCTCGTATTGACTATGTTTGTGTCTCTGTGTGTGGTTGTCTGTATGTGTACTTCCTTGTGAAGGTAAAGTCAAGAGGTTGATTTCAGGGATCTTCTCCATTCCTTTCCACCTTATTTCTTTGAGACAGCATTTCTCACTGTACTTGGAGTCCAACAATTGTCTAGAGTGGCTAGTGGGAGGTCCCAGAGTTCTATCTCATTCACCTCAGCCTGTGATTACAGTTACTAAGCTTTTTACACTGATTCTGGGAATACAAATTCAGGTCCTCATTCTTGGTCAGCTAGCAGTTTACTGACTGAACCATCTTCCTAATCCCACTTCTGTGTGTATATGTTCCTGGGAATCTGTGTATTTTGGAAAGTGTGTGTGGGGGGGTGATACCAGATGTAAACAACTTCTAGTGAACTTCCTTTGCCTTTTAAGGGTGTGCATGTTTGCTTGAACATGAGTATGCATGTATTTATATCTGTGTGCAGGTGAATGCATGTGTTTAGATACATGAGCAAGAGGCCAGAATGTTATTCTTCAGGTTGGCATTCCTTCCTTTTTTATTATTTTGAGACAAAGTCTCTCACTCAGGCCTGAGGCTTAAACATTAGGTCATGACAGTGGCCTGGCAAGCCCCAGAGGCTCTGGTGTCTGCCTTTTCACTGCTAGGATAATTGTCATGCACAGTTTGTTTATGAAACATAGAATGAGACCCAAGTCCTCACATACTTTTTAAATTTCTTGCCGTTCTCCATTCTGTTCTCTTCTCTGCTTATTCTGGGGTGTCAAATGCTTTCTATCATAAGGAATACCTTCACCTTAGCTATCCTGTTCATTCTCTTTTAAATAGACCTTCCACTCAGTTTCTCTCACGTGCCCTGTTTATTCTGGTATTTAGTTCTGATAAAGCTCCAACAAAAGTATGTTTGTGTGTGTGTGTGTGTGCCTTCTACCCGAAGTACTTAGTATTTGTGAGAAAAATGTAGTTTAAGTACATAGCACACATTTGACACAACTACTAACTGAGACATTAAGTGTGCTCCCCTAATAGAGAAATCCAGTTACAAGATTTCTTTCTGTTACTCTTACATATTCATTTCTATGACTAGAAATAAACACCGTTTCTATACAATTTAAAATATCGAGAATTTTATCATGAAGCATGGAAGAATTGAGAACAAGTGTTTGCATTGAGCAGTGAAGCCGCAGAAAAGGGTTAATCAATCCAACCTCCAGTCATTAGATCTCTGTTTCTAAGGAACTATGTCACCTAAGGTTTTCTAAAAAGCACTTGCTATTAAATTTTAAAAGTTGATGGGGTTGGTTGAGGATGGAGAAGCTGTGTTTTATCTTGTACAAAGAGAACATTGGATTTGAGGCATATTAAGACCGAACAGAGGAAATGAAGGAGAAGAAAATAGACATCACAGATAGGAGGAAAGAAGAAAACCTATTTAGCAGAAAATGGGCAGGGAGAGTAATGTTAGGATTACAAATCTTCCAAGAGTTTATTGACACATGACTCCTTCAAATTTGAAATGAGATTTTTTTTTCCATTCTTATTGCTCCTTATTTACAGATAGGTCAGGAATGTTGAATTTTTATCTTGTGGTTTGTTTGCATGGATGTTTTACATTAATGACTCTTGCTTCTTTATCATATGTACAACATTGGCTATGTCTGAAGAATTCGTAGTAGTCATTTGAAATAAAGACCCAGATGGGAAAAATAGCTTTTGACATTCCTGAGAAGAAATCTCTTTATTTCATTTGGTACTTTGTTCTGGAATACCAATACATAGACATTAATTAACTATCTGGTCTAATTAGGTTTAGCAGCATGTCCAACTACAACATACTCGGTAATTTCTGCCCTGGAAAATTATGGAAAAACTATAATTTGAATTTTGGAAAGCAGAAACACATTTGTTGTTATATAAACACCACTTTTATGTTTTGTTTGAGGGAAAAAAGAGTATGGTAAAATCAAGCCATGTAGATATTCATTACATATTGGAGGGGTTGTTTTGGGGGCAGGGGTAGATCCATACTGAGTTCTCAGATAAGGATGGGTTACAACCTTGAGAACAGTCAACTGCGTAGGATAAAAATACTTCCTTCTCTCAATATCACTATGTTTAAGGCCTAACTATCTAGAGAATTTCATATATATTGAGCAGAGTTTGTTTAATATGTTGTCACTGTAAAGTTAGCTATTTCTAAATAAAACTTGTTTTATTACAGTGTAAAATCTTGGAGTCATTTTTTACTCTTGTGCCCTCTTCACTCAACTTCTTTGCTTGATATTGTTTAATAATGTTACAATATTACATACGGTGCATCTCTTTCAGGAACTGGAGAACATTTCTCTCAGGCTTGCTTGTCACCTCTATACCCAGTTATACAGGTATACCAGGCTGGGTACATACATTTACTCAGAGCACAGCTGGGTCTAGTATTATATTTTGTGCCTGTGCTTCATGAAGAAGACAGAGTATGCAAGTCTTACAAAAGAATATGTTCATCAAGCTGTCTACCACAATATCATAGCTTGTTTTAAAACGTTTTTTTTTTCTCAGTATTCAGGGTTCCTTTAGTCCTTACAAAATTAAATAATGTCTTTCTTTTTTTCTTCTTTTTTTTTTAATTTGTTTGTTTGTTTTTTTGACAGGGTCTCTGCATAGCCCTGGCAGTCCAGAAACTCACTCTCTAGATCAGGCTGGCCTCTCACTAAGAGGTTGGCCTGCCTCAGTCTCCCAATTGCTGTGGTTAACGGCATGCACCACTATCACCAAGCATGAGTGGTCTTAAAAGCTAAATTAGTAATATAATATAATATAAATATAAATAATAAATTCATGCTCAGCTGCATGAAGTGTAATCTGTAAGGAAATTGCTGGCATTAAAGCAGAGCTCTAATGGCATATTTATTAACAGGATCACTGAAATAGCAGGTCCTTCTCTAAGACAGCACTGTCTATCAATACTACATTCGATGTACTTTTCTCTCCCATTTGATTGTATTCACTTCTTTCTGGATGAAATTTACAATTAAAACAAAGGAAAAAGAGTATCAGGTTAATTATCTCTGCAACAGATTTATGTTCAAATAAATGCGCACTTTACACAAAGTGAAGTTTCCCTGGGGAAACCTTTATCTGCCACATGTCACGGGGGATGGATAGTCCATGTACCAAAATCTCACAGAGCATAAATACTCTCTAACAAAAATTCAACAAGCTGTCATAATAACTGGTGTCAAAAAAGATAATAATGCTCTATACCTCATCATAATGTGTTTATATTTATATTGGATTGAAGATACACAGATCAGCCTGACCATGATGACACACATCTTTAATCCAGCACTTGGAAGGCAGACGTGAGAGGATCTCTGTGAGTTCGAGGCTAGCCTGGTCTACAGAGTGAGTTTCAGGACAGACATCAAAGCTACAGAGAAATAATGTCTCAAAAAGAAAAAGATGAATAAAATAAAACTAAAATAGAAAATACATAGATGATAACATTGGTGAGTTACTGAAATTAAAAAAAGAAATTGAAAAAATAGCAGACGTGGTTATTTGTCATTTAGTGTAATGAGAATTCCTACAAAATTTTATGCTACATTATTATGTGTTTCAAACTTATAAAAAGATAATAATATATAGTTTAATCAATACGCATGTAGTTCAGAGGTTTCTGCTTTATATTTTCAATAGTGTAACCCAAGATATCTTCAATTTCCTTATTAAACTGATAGTGCTTACAAAAGCATTCTCTGTGCCAAAATGATATTTTGATTATCTACATTAGATGGCTTCCCTTAGAAGTTCATAATTCACACTAGTATTTTAGATACTATAATATATTCTTTTATATAGGGACACATTTAACTTTGATGATCCCAATTGTCTTCTTATTATTAATTATGAAACCTGTTAATATATATTTGACATATAAAGCCTATTAACTCACGGTGGAGGAGTCTGCTCACTTGTGTAAATGCTTTCCACAAAAGCCTGAAGACCAAAGTCCAGATCCCCATTACTCAGCTAGTGAGATTCTTGACATCAACTTCTGGCTTTCACACACACACACACACACACACACACATACACACACACACGTGGACACACCACACATACACAAGCAAATGGACACAGCACACACACCACACATATACATACCCACAAATAGACATATCTCACAGACATCACCCACACTGCACATACACATACACACACCACACACAAATGAACACACCACTCAAAAACAAACACACACACACACACACACACACTGAAAACTAGGCAAACATGCACACACAAATATTAACCCCTATAAGTATATATGATTCCTATGAACATAGTTTTGAAGGAAATAATCGGTTTTTATTTCATTACGCATCAGCACTTGCACTGCTTTCTCACCCTTATTTCTAGAATTAAAATGTTCAAACATTTGATAATATCTGATCAATATGTGATCTTACTAAAGCTTTGAAAATTAACAGAGAAAAGGAAAATTAGGTCAAAGATATAAATTGAATGTTTTGTAAACTTTCAGTTATAAATGAACCAATAGGAAATGATTTTTTTTTGAAAACCACAAAATTCAAGTGTTAATACTTGGTTGAGGTTACTTGCACATCCTGCACACTCTTGATTATTTGTGTACTTGACATTGTATATTTGTTGATATTTGTTCTTGTTAGTGTAAATATGTGCACATCTGTGTACAAACACATGTGCACATGTGTGCGCATGCACCTGAAGGCCACATGCCAATATCTGGCGTGTTGTTTTAGCTGCTCTACATTTTTACTTTTTAAGATAGCGTCTCTTCCTGAACATGAAGCTCATTAATTGTGCCAAACTACATTGCTAATGATCTGGGTATCTACTTCCCTAGTCTCTCTCTCCATCTCTAGCATTGGGCTTTCAGGAGAACACTACCATAACAAACATTTTAGGTGTCCTGAAGAGCCAAACTTAGGTAGCCATGCTTGTGTAACATGCATTTTACCAGACAAGCCATCTTCACAGCTCTATGCATACTTATTTTTATACTTAATGTGTGTATTCAATATTTTCAAATATCTAACCTTTGTTATATATAACATATGGACATATATTAGATTTGATCAAATTCTATTGAATTCTATTAAGAGCTTCTGATCCTCTAATTTTGTTTCAATTTTTTATTTTGTCCCCTACACAAAATGTCAGCAATTTTTTGAAGTTGCTGAACATCTCAAATGAAAAAACAAGATAACAAATTCGTCTTTTAACTAACTGGAAGTTGCATTTATTTGTATAAAATGGTGAAATAGTGGTAATGTGACAACAGGATGTATAAGCATGGACCCAAAAGGTGCTGTGCATATACAAATGTGATGATAAAGCCTATTACTTTGCATAATTAATATATGTTTATTAAATTTATTGTTTAATTTATTTATTAGATTAAAAATAACACACGAAGGAAAATAAAAACAACATCCTTCAAAAAAATTTTGTAAAATATATTTTGATTATCTTTCCTCTAACAGAATTAATCCCAAATACTCCCTACCTCCCTATCTGTGTAATTTCATGGTCTTTCTCTCAAAAAAAGATAAAGAAAAAGAAAAAACATTATTCATAATAGTCAGAAATTTAAAACAACCTAGATGTCCATCAACAGTGAACGAATGATGAAAATATGCTACAGGTACAAAATGAAACACTGTTCAGCTGTTAGGAAAATCAAATTATAAAATTTGCAGATAAATAGATGGAACTAGAAACAACTATGGTAAGTGAGTTGAGGCTACCCAAACCTCAAAAGAAAACTATTGTTAACTGGGAATAGTGGCTCACACCTTTAATCCCAGCACTTGGGAGACAGAGGCAAGTGGATTTCTTTGAGTTTGAGGTCAAGTTTATGTAGTGAGTTTCAGGACAGCCAGAGCTACACAGTGGGATTCTGTCTCAAAAAATGGCCATGTTTTTCCTTATACACCAATATTAGTTTTTAACCTTTTGATACATGTATTTCAATATGAATAACCAGAGTTATAATAGTATATAAGGGACAAGTGGGAAGGAGGTGATCATTCAAAGAAGAGGAACTAGAATATAGTGATAAAGAGATATAAAGGGGAAACTATAAATTAAAAAGGATTAAATGGGGGATCAGGGTAAAGGGGGGCATGGGTATGACTAGCATTAAAGGTCTTTTGAAGGCACATAGAAACCTACTACTATAGACGCTCCCTAAAATATACACATAAATGAAAGAAATTTAACTGAAATAAAACGGAGGAGAAAATGCCCCAATTTTACATCTTATGCCACCAAGTAAAACCCCGTTCTTTCTTAAAATTTCAAACTGTTTTAGTAGTCTATTCTTCAGAGAGACGCCTAAGGGAAGATTTGCATTTCGTTTTAAATGTTTTACATTATACATTTCCCCTCACTATTAGGTGGTAATTTTTTTTGAAGTTTGTCATACAAAAAAAAAAGACTCAACAACTAAGATTATTTACTGTGTAATCATGAAGACTGAGTCATGAAGGCTGACACCTATTTCATACCTGTCACTTGAGCTCCGTGGGGGAGTTTCTAGGTTCCAGGCTGTCCAAGACAACGGGAGCACTGTTGTCAAGGAGAGATGACCTCAAAGGAAAAGGCACAGAATGACGAAGAGGACACCAATGTCCTTTCTGGCCTCTGCACTCTTGTCCAGGCATAACCATCTGCATACATGTGCATGTATACATACATCCACAACTAAATAAACCTTTAAAATTTGTACCTTGCTACATTCCTAAGTAAAACTTTATTATAAAATTTTCTAAATTAAAGTCGCCAAATTAATGATAATTATTAATGTTTTCTTTGATGAATAACCTTCCTTAAGAAGCAATGTTAGATCACTTTTTTTATTTTTCAAACTTCCATACATAATTTCCAGGTAAGACATCTACCTACCACTATGAAAAGTGTTCTTGGATGCATTGGGCTTCAGGTGCCAGAATCCTTTGCTTATTTCTTGTAAAGCAATTGAAAACAACTTTAAAGTTATCTGTTGCTACAAAATGTATATTTTTTGACTGCTAAGAAGAACCTAATACTTCCTAATGAGGCAAAGATACACCCAAATATAAGATTTGTCATATAGATTCATTTTGCATGAGTTAAGGCACTGGAAGAGCAACAGACAGAAGAAGGTATCCTGTGCTTCACTTTTCTTCCTGAAAACTCTAGATGAAAATTATCATATGAAAGCTGCCCTCTCTGGGCCTAGGGAAAACAACATTTCCAGTGAGGAGTCCCTGGCCAGAGACTTCAATAGAAATAGATTTGTGAACTAATTCTCTTCTTTTAGTCTCCTCCCATAATTATTTAGTTTCTGCAGTTGCTTCTCTCTCTGCAACATAAGGCACAAGCACTTAATTTGATTTGCTACTTTGTACTTCCCAGGTTCTGCCAGAAACCATGAGAGTGGTGGCGAAACTGTGTCTCCCCTACTCTACATTATACAAGGAACTTTATATTCTGTCTTCATTGAAGTGTATCCATTCAGACACCTAGCATTAGCATACCACTAACATACCATAACATTCCATACTAACACGGCACAGGCAGGAAGCAAAAGGTATCTTCATTTGGTGTTTGCTCTCCAGTCAAATTATTCTTTGAACACCATCACTTTTATCCACTGCTTAAAATACTAAACATTTTGTTATCTTTAATTTCAGCATTTGATTCAATCAGCAAATTTAATGAGTCAAATTAGTAAACTTATCATCCACCATTTTATATATAATATAATCCTTAATCGA
The DNA here is from genome assembly GCA_001685075.1 of Bramus lutescens. Taxonomy (NCBI): domain Eukaryota; kingdom Metazoa; phylum Chordata; class Mammalia; order Rodentia; family Cricetidae; genus Bramus; species Bramus lutescens. Next base: position 9,236 of record LOEQ01015461.1, read on the forward strand.
TTCTTGGGAGTTTTCACATCATGCACCCAGCCCTTCTCACCTCCCAGTCACTCTATAGTTGCCTCTCACCCCTGCAATGTCTCCCTCTAAAGAAACCCCACGAGTTAATAAATTCAAAACAAAGCAAACAAAACCCCACCTCAATCCTCTGCCTTTCCTGCCTTTCCAGCCCCTCGAACCCCTCTTCATTCTTCTTTGTGGCATTGGGAGCTGCAGTGTGTCCCACAGTCTGCCCTTTTGTTCAAACGGCCCAACAAACAAATGTTCACTGCAACAGGTCATTGGTCAAGGCTTTCTTGCCTCTTGGTACACCACCATCACTGGACCCTCACTGAAACTCCTCCAAGATATTCTGGTGTTGCTCAGCGTCAGGGAGATCTTTTGTCTGCCATTACACAGGATGAGCCCTTTCATGCACTTCAGAAAGTCATAGATGTGGTAGATGTTAGGGTAGACCAACCGAAAGCCCAAGATATGGATCTTGGTGCTAGCTGAAATCAGTCATCATGGCCTTCAGGTTTGAACAAGCATGATTAATTTGTTCCCCTGTAGTAACGTGGGCCATAAACATCAACGCAGACCCCAGCAGCAGCAGGACCACAGTCCAAAACATGGACTTTGGCAGTAGCCCAGCCCCGACATCACCCTGGTCCCTGTGGCAACATGGGCCTCAGACACCAGCATGGTCTCAGGTGACTGACTGCATGGCATCCACATAGCCCTTGGTGGTAACAGGAGTGAGCTCAGAAGTCAACTCGGACCCTGACTTCTGTAGGACTGTGGACTCAGACACGGTTCTTACCAGCAGCCCAGGCAGGATATCACCACTGTCTCGTGTAGCAGCGTAGACTATTCAGATTGGCACATCTCTGGTTGCCAGCACTCTGGTTGTTGGCCTAGACCCCAGTCATCTGTGCAGTCTTTGGTAGCAACATGGACCATGGACAACAACACATATCCCAGTTGTGGTAGGAGCACGAACCCAGACATAGCTCTTGACAGCAGTCTGGGTCCAGTTGTCACCCTGTCCCTAGGTGGTAAGCAGGCCACCCACATCAGCCTGTTCATTTCCACCTTTGCTTTTTCAGTTTTGCCTCTTTCCAGAGCACATGAACCATTATGTTTCTCTTTCTCTCCCATTTATTTATTAGCTCATAATAAGGCACCTACCCACCTGGCACTGCAAGGTACCAGCTGAGCCAATGGACAAACTGTGAGGACCCAGGCAGGCCTTCTAGTCCTTTCCTTTCTTCCTTTCTCTGCACAGATAACACCACAGACTTCTGGAGGAAGTGAGCCTTCTGCTCTTCTCCTTTAATAATCAACTCTGTCTCTGACTTCTTGTGTGTGTGAGAAAATGATGGAGGGAAGAGACTGTCCTGGGTATAGGAAAGATGAGGTGGTGCTTTACACAGAATATACCTACTTGTTCGGTAATGTTGTCATGTAGCATCTATCACCATGAAATTTTCTGATCTGGTTGCTTTCCTGTGGTGATGTTTCTGCTTTTTTTGTGTGTGTGTGATTTCAACATTGAGACTAGCTCCCTGCATTGCCTTACCATGAAGATTAAATTTATGTATCAGCAACTATGAATTTCTTGATCAACCTCATTTGGGTATTTTAATGAACCTTTGTTCATTATCAGGATTCAAAATGGCACTATGGTCCACTTAAAAAATGTCCACGTGTTCTCTCATCTTTGAGTTCCAAGTTCAGCAAAGCCTAGTTGGATTGTTTATGGGACTATTATAATGTTTCACAAAGTGATCAGTTACAGAGTTAGTTTATCACCTCACAGTTTGGAAATCCTAACTCTCAGGTCAAGGTGTTGGCATATTTGTCCTGAACATCTCTTCTTGGCTTACCAGCAGTGGTTGTCTTTCAGTACTTTAAAATAGACATTACAAGGATCCTTTTATATTAAATTAGTGCCTTACACAGCTCTCAATTGCCTCTTTGAAGAAGCTGTTTCCAAATATAATTGTATTCTGAAGGATTGAATAATAAAAGTTTAACATCTCATTAGGCCATCATGTTGATGAGCCTCTATGGGCAAATGCCTGCCTAAACGTGGGCTGAACAAGGATGCGAATCGACATGTTAACACAGACGAGGGAAAGCTCTGGAGGCCTGAACACACTAAGAACTACAGGCACCTAAGGAAATCTGAGAGCAGGAACAATAGTCTTCCCGAGAGAAGTGCACATGGATTGGTTATTCAATACCAAATGGTCAGCATTAGAAACATATATACAATAATATTATAAAGACTTTGTAGGGTGTACCTTTTCTAATTTTATTTGTTTATTTATTGTTTTTTTTTGAGACAGGGTTTCTCTGTGTTACAGTCCTAGCTGACCTGGATCTAGCTCTTGGAAGGTTGGGCTTGAGTTCACTGAGATCGGCCTGCCTCTGCCACCCAAGTGCTGGGATTAAAGGCATGCACAACTACTGCCCGACTCGTACCCAACTTGTACCTATGTATATAAGGATATCTATCTATGTATTTAATAACAATGAAACAAAAAGGCCATGGGCTTGAGAAACATCAAGTAAGGGGTATATGTGAGAGAATGGGCGAAGAGAGGAAAGGGAGGGTGGAAGTGATGTAATTACATTATAATTTAAAACATTTTTAAAAGACTTGAAAAAGTTAATAATATGCTAACAATGTTGGATATATGAATTTAGGAATCACACTTTTTAAAATAATAGCATTGGAAACTCCTTTTTCTCCTTGCCTTCATGTCTGCCTAGGATTAGAAAAGTAGGTATGGCCTACCTACGGATTTTATGTAAAAATTTACTGTTCAAACCAGTGCACTGATTACTGCAAACACAGAAAGGCACATGACAAGTTTCCTTAGCTAACTTTTGTAGTATCTCCCGCTACTCTTGGGAAAAATGGAAGATATTTCATAACGCTACAACTTCTTTATCGAAAGAAATTTTATTTTTTTAACTTGTTTTTTCAACTGACAGCCATCATAAACACTTAATGTAAATATCAAACCAAAACTGTAAAATCTTTCTGAATCTCTCCATTAAGTGATCTAATATGAAAAAATTACCTTACCAATTATTTTGTCATCAGATATTTAGAGACTTAGCTACATTAAGGTAAAAAAATTAAAGTTTAGTGATCTAATTTTCTCAAGTTTCAAGGTATTTAAGGATTGTCTCATAGTCAGTCAAATCCTCCTGATTCTAATGTGTTTGAAAAAAATGAGAAAGACCAAAGCAGCTACTATATTTGCAAAGGCCACAGATTCCTCAACTGTGTTTCCCGTACTTGAGTCTTAGTATTAGTCATTAGCATTCTGATTTCCCAAACCTTCACTAAAATGTCAGGAGTTAAAAGATTTTTTTTCTAAACATACAAGAAATTGAAAATAAAGCGAATCCTTTAAGATGATTCTTTATTACAGCTATACATCTTTTAAAAAAAAACCAGAGAGTCTTGAGTGAGAGGAACTATTACTAACTACAGCACTCATCCTCAAAGGCACGCACACAGACCACACACACATACACACACACACACACACAGCACATCAAAACACAAGAAAAAGGGTGATATTCATAAAATATAGAGACATGGACATGAGAAAAAGTTTCATGATGTAGAAATTGATGAATATATCAGTAATATTTTGGTGTCATCTCCTTGTGTACTATATGTGAACACAATTTCAATGTTAAGAAAAAAATTCTCTATTTTGACTGTAAGGGATAAAGGGATTTTTCTGAAGTGTAAATATATTTCCAGAGTACTTTATGTCATTGTGAGTAGATCAGTACATTGGCTGGTTTGTACTATATTTTCATTATTTACCTAAAGGAAGCTACATTTCTGATATCCTACATATGAATTATGATATATTTAAATTCTTACAGTCAAGATTTGGTAGTTTGGGGTTGAGCGAAGAGCAACCTCTAAAGGTTTTGCCATACAATCAAAAGGACCTGACTTGATACATACAGCATCTACGCAAAAACCTGGGCATGGTGAGACCTTTGAGTGAAATCCCAGTGATGAGGAGGACATTGGATCATTAGAGCCCACTGGTGAGTAGTATGAAATCCATTTTCATTAGCAGAACTTTGCTAATGGCCTCTGTTAGAGATAATCCTTAAGAAGAGCCTCTCTACCAATGCAAAATAATTCCAATCCGACCAGATTAGACCAAATTAAAATACTCACATTTAATAACTGCCGCACTCCCGGGTGGATCCAGACAGCATGGCAGGGAAAGGAGCCCACACAAACCCCAGAGACCACACAGTTCCTTTTGCCAGGGCGAGCCTAAATAACCTGTGAGGGTGGTCCTGACCCTCTTCAGGGAGGGGTCAGCACTTGACAGGCTGGGAGTTGATAAGAGTTTTTCCTCTTATCATCCATTTCAATGAAATAAGAAATATTACTAAGAATTATTGGAAATGGGCAAGAAACAGAGTGTTTTTTATGCTAACTCTAAAGTACATATGTCCCTTGTACTAGAAAGTACATTTGTAAGTCTATTTTATGCCTTTGTAGAAAATAGTAAATACGAAAAATTATAGAGTTTAATTTTTCTTCTTTTTTAAAAAAACAATAGTGTTAGATGCTATTGTGAATTATCACACCCATATAAAATAATATCACACTAGTATATATAATGATTTGTTGAATTTGGAGCCAGGAAGATAGATAAATGTTCCTGCTGCCAAGTCTGGGAACCTGAGTTGGATTACAAATAGTAGAAGGTTTCTTCTGAATTCTTTACATATATTGACTCATTTTTGCCCTTATACATACACATACACACACACACACACACACACATAGACACACACAGAGAGAAAATAAAAATCTTACAAAAATTTAAAAAATATATTATTTGTGGAAGTTTATGGCTAAGGATACATGGTACAGTAAGCCAGTTTTTGAATGCTGATGTTTAAGCCATAATCAAAAGAATGGAAAACAATAAAACTGTTCATAGGTTTAAATTTACTAGACTCAACTATAAAAATTTCTCAATTTCCTTGCAAATGAATAAAGAATGAGGTAATAAATTGGTATTGGCTGATTTTAGAATGAAACATTCCAGTACAACTCCCCACAGAGCATTGTGTATGAGCCTCAAAAGCCTAAGCAGCTAGTAAGACAAACTACAGAAAAGCAAGCAAACACAATTAGGAAAACAGAAAATGTTTCAGAACACACTAAGCAAATTCTTTAGCCATTGTGGGATTCCCTTCTGTATGCTGTGAATACAATTGGTTAATAAAGAAACTGTCTTAGAGAAGATCTTTCCCATTCTGTAGGCTGTTGTGTTGTCTTGTTGACTGTGTCCTTTGCTTTATTAATTGTTTCTCTCAGTGTCTGTGCTGCTGGGGTTATATTTAGGAAGTGGTCTCCTGTGCCAATATATTCAAGTGCACTTCCCACTTTCTCTTCTGTAAGGTTCACTAACCCCACATCAGACAGGTCTGATCTCCAAAATATACAATGAACTCAAGAAATCGGTCATCAAAAGAAAAAATAATCCAATAAAAAAAATGGAGTCCTGATCTAAATGAAGAACTCTCAACAGAGGAATCTAAAATGGCTAAAAGATACTTAAGGTAATGTTAAACATCCTTAGTCATCAGAGAAATACAAATCGAAAGAACTCTGATATTTCATCTTACACATGTAAGAATGGCCAAGATCAAAAACACTGATGACAACTTATGTGGAGTGGTTATGGGGAAAAGGGAACACTTCTTCATTGCTGGTGAGAATGCAAGTTGGTCCAGCCCCTTTGGATGTCAGTGGTGCTGATTTCTCAGTAAATTAGGAAACAAACTTTTTCAAGACCCCATAACATCACTTTTGGGTATATATCTAAAGGATGCTCAACTATGCCACAAGGACATGTGCTCAGCTATGTTTATACCAGCTTTGTTTGTCATAGCCAGAATCTGGAAACAACCTAAATGCCCCTCAACTGAAGAATGGATAAGGAAAATGTGGTACTTTTACACAATGTAGTACTACACAGCAGAAAAAAAAAATAATGACATCTTGAATTTTGCAGGAAAATCGATGGAGCTAGAAAGCATTATTTTGAGTGAGGCAACCCAGGCACAGAAAGACAATTATCACATGTACTCACTCATAGGTGTTTTTTA
>LOEQ01015462.1:0-15397 GCA_001685075.1 Bramus lutescens
TGTGGGTTAGAATCTTCCCGGTAAGCCATGACCCCGTGGTGATACACAGATTATGAGATATGGGTTAACCAAGATGTGAGAGTTAGCCAAGAAGAGATGAGATATAATGGGCCAGGCAATGCTTAAATGAATACAATTTGTGTGTTGTTATTTCTGGGTATAAGCTAGTCATGCGGGATCTGAGCAGGATGAAATGCAGGCCTGCTTGCTTCATAACTACATTGGGTTATTTTTATTTTTGTTTTCCTGCTGAATATTATTTTCATAGTTTTATTCTTTGACAGTTTTGCACAAATTTTTAAGACCCTTTATTTAATTTGGGAAAAATAATGTCATTGGAATTTGGTGGGGATGGAGTACCTTCCCATTTATTGATGTCATTCTCAGTTCCTCACATAATGTGCTTGTGTTTCAGTGTGTGGAATATTCACTTTCTAGTTTGTTTCTGAATATTTTCCTGTTTGTTGAACTTTCTTATTTCTTTTGCAGATAATCCAATGCAAGTATATAGAAATGTTACTTAATTTTGTACATTTTTACTGTATTCCATTACCGAATTAAGTATAATAATTTTTCAGTTTTAACAGCACTATTAAAAAACTGAGATAATCACTTATTCATTTTTAATTTTGGTATTTGTTGTCTGTTTCATGACTATTTCTTTTGTTAGGACCACCAGTATCATGTTTAGAAAAATGTGACTAGAATGACCAGTGTTGACAATAATTGATCATAGATGTAGACTTCTAACATTTTTTTCTTCATGTACTATGATGTGCTAAAATGCACACATTTCTTCTAAACGTAATTATTGTTGGTGGTGATGGTAGTGGAGTTTGTGGAAGAGATCTGATGGGTTTATTCCTGTGCACACATAAGGATGAACAAAGGTCAATGCTGAGTTCCATTCTCTCCACCTTTGTTTTTGAGACAGTCTCTTCCTGAACTTAGAGTTCACAGATTCAGCCAGACAAACCAGATATGGAACTCATATGACTTCTTGCCTTCACCTCTCAGTACTGGAATTACAGACATGCACAACACACACAAAACTCCTGGTGGGATTTTACATAGATATAAACACACACACACACACATCATATGTATATATATATATATATGTAGTTCGGGATTCTGATGCTTGCAGAACAAACACTGTATTCAAAATTATTTTTCCAGATTCTAAATCTAGTTTTTTGAGTAAATTTACTAATTATGAAAGGAGGCAGAATATGTCAACTGCTTTTCTATTCTTATTGCAATGATCATATGATTATATTCTTAATCCTGTTTATATCCTATGTTATATTTGTAGATTTGCTTATTTTAAATGTTCATGGATTTGTGATTTGTATATTATGAGCTTCTATAAATCCTGGAGATAAATCAGACCCAGTTGTCAAGGATCCTTATAAAAATGCAACTGAAAACTGGTTTCTCGTGCTTCAAAGGACATGTCTTTATAATTTTATGTTCAGTATCATTTTCTAATATAATTTTCTTCTGTTTGGTTGGGTTATTGGAGTAATTTGGTTGTCACATAAGAGACTTAGATGCATTCTTTTTAATTTTGGAACATTCTAAGAAAAATCAGTATTATTAATTTCCTAAGCAGCTATTGGGCCAGGCCACCTCTTGGTAAGACAGGTGAAATTGTTAGCTTTGTCCTGAAGAGGCTTTTCCATTCTTCCTGACTGACTCTGCATTCATGAGACCATGTGTTTAGGACTCATCAAGTCTTTCTGTGTCACACAAGATGATATCACAGGCCCTTTATGACTTTAAGATTATTGAGAATATCTCTTCTTTCTAATTTTATTTGAATATTTGTTTTTTAAGTAGTCTTACTTGTTTGTGTACATTGTATATTTTTTAAAAAATTCTATTTTACATCTTTAGTCTCTATTTGTATATATACTCAAAATTTTGCTAATACTGATTTATTTACTTTAGTTTTTAGCTTTTTTTACTTTTCAGTAGTTTGAAATATAATATTAAACTCTGAGGTCTTCATGTTTTTCAGTATAGTCATTTATTAAATGTTTTTTTCTCATGTAATTTCTATTGATGTGACCATAATGTATACACCTCTGTATTTTTATTTTTTATTTTGAGATGTTTGAATTTGTTTTCATTTTTTATTGGTTTGTTGTTTGATTTTTGTTGTTGTTTTAGGTTTTTTTTTTTTCAGGAGAAGCAGGTGGTATTTTCGTGACCTTGTGAATTTTCTAAATTTCTTTCTGTTATTGATTTCTTGTCTGATACCATTATTGTTAAAAAAGATACTTGACCCAATGTCACTCTGTTTTATTTGCTAAGACTTGATTTCTAGAGTGAAATACATGTGGAACTTTCCATGTGTGGCTAGGAAAAATGCTGACCTTGCTTTTACTAATGACAGGTCTGTGGTTGTCATTACATTCAATAAGTTTAAAACTTGAAGTCCAAGTTTTTAGCAACTTCCTGTTTGGACAATCACTGTCATTTAGAGTTATGTAAACAAGTCTGTCTCATACTTTTTTTCCTTTCTGTTTATATCTAGTAAAATTTGCCACATATATTTAAGTTGCCCAGTGTTAGGCCCACATGTATCTATATCCTTTCAATTAGTGGATTTCTGGTTTGTTTTTTAATTACTTTATGGGCTCAGTGTAGAGTACTTTACATGCATTTTTATGATACAAGTAAAAGCATACTAGATAATTTTTGTCTTTATTTTCAAAACTTACCTTTTTCATTTTCTCTTTCTAATCTATATGTGTTCTTGAAGAGGAAGTAAGGTTATCCAAGGCAACATATAGTTGAGCCACTTTTTGTCCAATCAGGTGCATATGCCTTTGACTGGAAAGCACAAACCACTCATGTTAAGGTAGTCATATATAGGTAAAGATTTCCTACTGCTATTTCAGTTTTTCTGGTTTTATCATAGATTTTGTAATTTTTCATCCTCTCTCAAGTGATCTTTTTATATGGTTTGTTATTTTTTCTGCATTGCCACTCTTCTGTTATTTTTATTATTGTTACCTCTATTATTATCATTATTATTGGTTTTTCGAGACAGGATTTCTCTGTAGCTTTGGAGCCTGTCCTTTAATCCCATCACTTGGGAGGCAGAGGCAGGTGGATCTCTGTGAGTTCATGACCAGCCTGGACTACAAGAGCTAGTTCCTTCTGTTAATTTTTAAACTACCTTTACTTAATTCTTTGAGGATTACATTTAATGTTTCTTAAATATTTATAATCTTTAACTTTTACCTACCATTGGATTTTTACCAACCTATGCAGATCTTTTCGCAAGGCCTGAGAGTTGAGGACCTTAAGGACCCGGACAGAATACAGTTTAATGCTACAGACAAATTTCAGTTTCAGTGAATAGAAAGAAAGCAACAATCCAAAGAAGGTCTTTTGAGCTCAGGAAAATATGAGCAGGAAAACATGTATTCAGTAAGCCATACTAAATATTAACAAAGCAGCCTTTTCCCAGAACTTTCTCAGGACAAATTTAAAGACAGTTGCCTAGCACACACTATGGAACACATCTGGGAATGCCTGAAAGCAAGGCAGAGGCCATATCCAAACTGACGGTACACAGGAGACAGCACTCAGCATATCCTTTCAGCATTCTGGGCTCTAGAGCTATGTTCTGATATCCAACAAGAATAAATATGTCTTGCAAATTTAATGCAAATGTTTAACACAGAAGTCAAAAAATCACATCCAAGAACGATCCAAGAAACAAAATCCACTTGAAGTAAAGGGACAGTGCCTTTTCCCTGGAGGCTCTTTCAAAGTTCCCCAAGGCGGTGCTCACCATAGGTCATTGCTTTGAGCAGAGTTTGATACTTTACCCACAAAAACTGGGCAATAGAAGCATAGCTTTTGAACATAAGCTATTTCTTTATTATGCTTCTGTTTTATTGTTACTCTTAAACTAACCTAGAACAATAGTTATCATACACTGTTTTAAACTAATTAAAGAAAACATTTTAATGACATTGAAAAGCTTTACACCTTTACTTCATGAACTCTAGTTTATATTTTATACTTTATATCAAAATTTGAAGCATTTTATATTTTGTCTATCTTAAAATTTATAGCTATTTTATTTTTGATATATTTATTTGTTTATTTATTTATCTATTTTACATTCCAGCCATGATTTCCCTTCCATCCTCTCCTCCCTCCCAACCCCTCTAATCCATCACTTGTATGCTCTCATCCTCCAATACAACCCCCCACCACCTCTGTCCAGGAAAGGGCAGGTCTCCTATGAGTATCAACAAACATGGCATATCAAGTTGCAGCAAGACTAAGCATCCCACCCCACTCCATTCATTAATGCTAGACAAGGTGATCCAGCATGAGGAGAATGGTACCAAAGGCATAGATAAATTTTTCTTTAAAATGTTATAGCAAAGATAAAAAAGACAAATTCAAGGCACCACGATCTATTGGGGCAATCTGAATTCAGCTGAAGCTTTTCTTAGTGATAGCTTGCTCTTAGCACTGTATGCCTTGCCTTCCCTTATATGTTGCTTAAATCTTTGTGTGAGGAGCAATGCTCACATGCCAGTCCTGGAGCTGAGCATAGAAATAGATAAGGGGATGATGGCTCTATCTTTTGGTGTTTTGCTACTAGCACTCTTGCCCAGTGCATCTGCATCCTTGCTACTGAATTGGCAAATATACACCAGGTGTGAGCGCTTGAGAATGAACAGGAAGCCTGTAGAAAAGGCCAGCATGTACAGTGACTCTGGAGAGTCAAGCTCAGCTCTCTGCAGCAGCAGTCCAGGAGTTCAGTCACAGCATAGGCATTTTGGTTAATAGGTGCTACACTGTGTATAGCACATAATAATGGCTATTTGAGGTGTAATAGCAAACAGCACATTTGGCACAAAAATTGTTTACAGTTATAGTAGTTGTGTGATGTGGGAAAGCTTTCTGTATGCTGTCAATGTGTGTTGCTTTTATTGGTTGTTGAATAAAGCTGTTTTGGTCAATTGTTTAGCAGAGTAAAACTAGGCAGGAAATCCAAATAGAGAGAGGGAGAGTAGGTGGAGTCAAGGAGGTGTTATGTAGTTGCCAAAGGAGAAAGAGGCGCAAACATTACCAGCAAGCCATGAGCCTCTCATGCTAAAATATAAACTATTAGAAATTATTTAATTTATAATTAGAGCTAGCCAGTAAGAGTCCTAAGTCACTGAGCAAACAATTATAACTAATATTAAGCCTCAGAGTGGTTTATTTCATAAACAGTTGCCGGAAATTGTGAGCAGGGATCCAATGGATAGGGAAAAAAAAAAAGGTACAGTGAGACTGGGTGAGACAGAAAAACCTGGCTATAGCTATGGCTTCAACCCACAAATAAGCACCATTACAGCTTGGCTGGGGAGTGGAACTTGGAACTCTATGGAGACAATGGCCTGTGGAAATGCAGCTGACTTCCTACCATGATGATTTGTCTGAAGTATGAATTGATGAGGTATAGCCCTAGGACTGGATTCTAGCAGATGAACACTTGCAAAGAGGCATACATAAGGACTTGGAGAGGAGATGGCTAGAGTTTGAAAGTTTTTCACGCTGATTCTTGAGGTATTGGAGTTGTAACCAAAAGTATCTCTTTTCTATTCTCTTACAGAGATAGAATTTGAACATCTCAGTTTCAAACATTCTGGTTGTAATGTTCTCTTCAGAACAGTCCGGGGAAACCTGAGTGTGTGTAGTGGGGGCTGATACCACATGACAGATGTCATAACCTTCTACATCTTTTCTGCCTAGCTGTCCTGTGGAGTGTGCATCTTCTCTATCTACGACCTACTGGCTACAGACAATGTCCTTCTCCATTTTTTTCTTTACGGTGTTGGATAAAGTTTGATATCCATACTCTCCTTTCTGGTGGACTACTTACTTCATCACATGCTGTTCTCTGTTCATCAAGATATGTCACTCTGCCCCTAATTTAGGCCATGGATTCTGCTGATACCAGGGAAATAGTAACATGTGTATTGTCTAAATCATTAGCAACTACCAATGCACTTTGTTCTGGAATCTGACAGAAATTATGTTCTCTTCTTTATTGCAAAAGTGTTTTCAGCAGTTACTCTAACTTTGTGCTCTGCAGAAGAGCTGGAAATACTGTCCCACACAACAACACAGTGTAAATATAAGAAGTTCTGTCCCACACAAGGGCACAGTATAAATACACAATGCCATGGTTACTGGTAGCAAGCACAAAGATTCATGACTACTCACTGTAGTTATGCCATTGGAGTTGGTGGTGGTGACAAAAATTAACTGAAAGAGAATTACACTTTCATTACTATCAGTTTCTTAATTATCTCTCTATAGTCATGACTTACATTCCCCAATGACAATAAATGCTAGTGACAAACTTATAATTTAATGTATTTATTCACCTCAAAATAAGGCAATAAAGTCAGCAAGATGGTTTACTATATAAAGGCCCTTGATCAGAACCCTGAAGACCTGAGTTTGATCCCAGGGAATGATGGTGCAAGGTTTCCCCTGATCTCTAATTGCCATGGTATATATAGATGCACAATCATAAGCACTACACACCACATACAAAATAATTAGTAAATAAAAATTTATTTTTATAAATTGCATATATTTTATTGAGTTTTGACAAAAATAAATTGAGAAGCACCTGAAGGGCTCTAATAAACATATCTTCACTTCATATTCTTCTATCTGCATGCAGGAAGGAGACAGATGTCATAAAGATTAAGTACAAAAATATTCCAGATGGCCAGCATAATTTTCGCAATTCACAATTTCCCATTTATATAAACAGCATAACATTGAGACAGAACTGAAGGAGCAGACATTAATTTAATTGATTGATAGCCACACGCAGCATATGTTCCACTCATTTGCAGTTTGAAGCAGAGGAAGAATCAGCAGTGCCACACGAAAACACATCACTTTCAGCCTTCCCTACTCTGAAAACAGGAGACACTCCTGTTTCCTATGAGTGTGATTTGCTGCAGGATTTTTATACCAGCTTCCACTCCTGAGATTTCCCACCCACATGACTCAGCAGCAGCAAAGTCCTTCTAGAGCGTCACTGATTTAATGGAAGCCTTTATTTATTTTGTCTCTTTATAGTTTAATATACAAAATAATGAGTTTTGTTATGGCATGCTCACATACATATATTTATGTATACAATTATAGCATTCTCTTAACCTCCTACTACTCTGCTTCATTAAGCTTACTTCCCTCCTTACCATCTCTTTCTCCTTCCCACATCCATAGAGATTCCTCTCTTCTCCATGTGAGTGTGTGTGTGAGCGTGTCATGTATTTATAATACATGTATTTATATGCATTTGCCTTGTGACAGTTTTCACTGTCATCTCGCAACTTGACACAACCTGGAATCACCTACAAAAACAAATGTCAAGGGAGTAATTGTCTGTATCAGGTTGTTTGTGTATGTCTATGCAAAATTGTCTTATTGATAGATGAAGTCACAGCCCACTGCAAGGAGCACTGTCTTCGAGGCAGGTGGTCCTGGGCTGGATGAGGAAGTTAGCAAATAGTGACCTGTTGGAAGGGGAGAGTTATCACGCAATGTTCTGGCATGGCCCCTGACTTCATATTTATATCTTCAGGTTTAACCCTGACCCTACCCACTTACTGATGGCTGGTGCCCCAGCAGTGTAAGAAAATGAAACATTTTTCTTCCGCCAAGTTGCTCCAGGTAACAGTGTTCCATAATAAGAACAGAAAAGTATCTGGAACAACATATATATGTTCTCCATGGGTGAGAAAAACATGAGATTTTCCCCCATATATTTTCCCACATTCATGCAAGCATATTATTGTCATTCTCTATCAAAAAATTGGATTACTTATGTTTTTATATTTTCACGGAAAATGTTTGTTTCCTGCGTATTCTTGCTATGGTTTCTCCTCCTCTAACTCCTCCCATATGGTATCCACCTCCCCACTTACTTAAATCAATAACCTGTTTTGCTCTCTCATAAAACAAAAAGGCATTTAAAAAGATAAAAGAATATAAAGGAAAACCAAACAAACCTGAATAAGCCAAAACAAATAAGTAAACAGTAAAGAAAAGAGCCAAATAAAAAGCACAAAGAACACATATACAGAGACACAAACACAGAAATCCATGAGACAGCAAATTTGGAAGCCATAATATTTAAGCAAAAGACCTGTAAGTGGAAGAATGCTCAAACACCGAGACAAAAAAAAATGGGGAGGAGTAAAGAAGCCCTCCAAAATAGTGTTTGTTTTGTGTTGAACATGTACTTCTGGTCATAGGACCTGAATTAATGTGTGGTTTGTATACTAAGTGAGACTCCTTCAGATAAACACATTTTTTTCTTTGCAAGAGGTCAGTCTTGGACATAGCTTCTCAATTAGGTATGGGTGCTCACGTTGACTTCAGGTCTCAGAGCTTAGACTCAATCTGACTTAGATATGTACAAGCATTGTGCATGTTGCCACAGTCTGAATTCCTATGTGTTCCAGTCTTTTCATATCTGGAAAAATGTTTCCTTGGTGTTCTCTCTCCCCTCTGGCTCTTACCTTCTCTCTGCATCATCTTTCACAGAGTTCCCAGACATCCCATGTAAAAATCGAGACATGTAAAAATAGTTTAGTCAGGATACCCACTACAACCAAGGCTGCACCTGATAGCCAGAACTCAGTGACATCACTCTCTCAAAATAGCCAGACACAGTTCTAGAACTCCATGATGCCCAATGGACAATACATAAGCTGAGACCAAGAGCAATGCTCTGCTCTGCACATCTGGAGAGATGCCACCTTGATCTCCTGGGACTGGTGAGTTTCCTCCCTGATCCTCTCCCCAAAATGGGAGATTTTAGCTAAGATATGCTAATCAAATGAGCAGTGTTGGGGTGATAATTTTAGGACCTTTTGAATGTAGAATGTAAACCTTTTGTGATGACCCTCAGCATAATAAAATATAACTTTTGTTATACTAACTGTGTGCATCTACCTTCTTGCTCAAAACAGTAAGCTTAATCGGGGTCTTAGATAATCCTTACAAGAGGTGAAACTAAAGTAGCATCTTGCTATTCCAAAGGCATCCCCAGATTTACCCCAAGAAGAGGGGTGATGTGGTGAATATATAGGACTTCCATCTATGGAGGCATAGGCTTCTGGCCTTAAGACTCTCTAGTGGAAAGGTGGTTTCAGGAAGGAAGGAGAATCCAGAATCCTGAGGAGAAACCTGTGTCAGGAACTAACTCCCATGAAGGCACAGAATTCTTCCTTAAGACTAAGTAGCAAGAGCAGTTGGCTCAGTGTTATATGAGGGACTGCATAAGCAAGAGAATAAAGAAGTACAGATCTTAAATTTGAAAAAAAATGGAAAATCAGACTTATTCTTCCAGCAACCTAAATTGGTACTTCATAATAAAAGGCATCAAATCCCTCTATTACTTTCAAACTGACAAATTCAAAGACTAATGAAAGGAATTAAGAAAAGAAATGCAAATGACAAGAACCATCCCAGGGATAGAGATGGGACAAAACATTTTGTTTGGCACACCAAAACTTACATAGTCTCAAGAAAGAATGAAGAGTTGATATTCCGTTGTTCATCCCAGTGGTCTTAAGCCCTTACTAGAGAGGGAAGACCACTCATAGGTACCTGTATTACAATACAAAATAATTAAAGACATATATAGCATGGAAAAAAAAACAGCTAGCTAGCAACTTGGCAGAAAGATGGAGAAACAAGCTGTTCAGAGATGACTTGGAAGTAGCTGATAAGGGCCCAGTCAGATGCCTCAATGGCATCAAGATCTCTCTACCAATACCTGCTAGTAGGGTTAAGACTACTCCTAGTTGTTTAACCAATCACACTCATGTGACCCACTGAAACAGCATCCAGACCACATAGAAGGACTGAGCTGTAGCAAATTAGACAAGATATTGTAAAAACAGTAGATAAGGATGCATCCTAGTAACTGCTTATAGGGAAAGGGAACTGTTACAGTAATGTTAACCTCAGAAGGAATGAAGGAAATTGAAGGGAGTCTGCAAAATACCCACATCTATGAAAGTCTGGAATAAATTTAGATATAACCAGAGATGAAACCCTCCCTTTATTAGATTGGATAATGGCTGCATGGAAGCAGAAATTTCCCATATTTACTCTGAGTCAATTTGAGGCAAAAGGACAATGGGAAATTATAAAAGAAGCAATTAAACTGGCTAGAAAGTTGAGTATACTTCGCTTAATTTGCCATAACAGCCCCCAAACACAGGTATCTCTGCTACTCCCCAGTATGAGAAAAATTCTAATTAAGGGCTCCCCTCCACATTTGAGGATGCCATCGATGACGACTCTGGCCAATTGCTAAACATTTGGAGAAGCTATTAACTTCTTCAAACAGACTGGAGAACTGGAGACAGATAAGATAGTATTCCTCCAGTCTAGTGAAAAGAATTGAACCAATCAGCACCATGGAAAAACTCACCTAAAAGTTGGTCATTTTGGCAAAGCCTGGGCAAGAGAACTGCCCAGAACCTACCTTCCATATTTTCAGAAATCCGGGGCTTTAGTACCATTTGAAAACAAAGAGATAAGGTACAAAGAAGAAAGGCACAAGGAAAATGGTTGAGAAACAGATTCTAAGGGAGGCAAAAAATATGAACGTTACAACCCCAGAATCAAGAAAAAATACCAAATTCTTTATACAGGTCCCAGTAAGGATCAGGGTAATGGTCCAACAAATAGATACAGTGGTGAGGAAACAATCTGCAATCTCAGCCTACTCGTAACAAAATGCCCCCAAATTATATAATTATTGAACAAACAGCAGGAAAATCATTTAAACAGGAATAGGAAAATATAGAATGATTAGTCTATAATTTATTTCTAAATATCCAAAACAATATTTATACCAGCACCTAGTTGTGTGCTGGGTAAGGATGTTATATCCAACTTACTTCCTCTATGACATTACATTAAAAACTTAAACCCTTGGCTGTAACATCACCTAAATAAAAATTCTTCTTATAAAGTTCCTAAAAATCAAGTATCATTTACCAGGTAGTAGTATGCTATCAAGGGAGATGATGAAGCCATAACTAACAATGTAAATAAATCTCTGAAGAAAAATATTATTGAACCCACACATTCTTTCCTCTTCAATAGTCCTGTTTTGCCAAGAAAGAAGTCCAACAGTCAATGGAGAGTCACAGTAGACTATAAGAATATCAATCAGATTTCTCCACAAATACCAGGAAATGTATCCAATGCATAAGATATATTTTCTTAAAGATTAGGAATTACAACTCAAAGTTCCTTGGCACCATAGTCTTATCAGATATGTTCTTTAGCATACCACTCCATGTGTACTCTAGAGAGTTTACTACCTTTACATATAATTATTAACAATACAGACTCAAGAGAGCGCCTCGAGGCTGTGAGAATAGCCCCACCACTGCTCATGAGAAACTAAAATGGTGACTGGAAAGCTACCTAAATTAGATTTCCTACTTTTGAGATAAATAGAAGATATTTTAATTGCAGGATACAATGAGGAGTAATTGATACCCTGATACATGATGGCTGAACCATTAATAAAGACTAGGTGAAAGGGTCAGATACTTTAACAAAATTTCTAGGCATGTTATGAACACCTGAAAGACCAAAGGTCATAAATAACATATTGCAGAAGATTTTAAATATCCCACACCCAGGGACATAATTCAGATGTGACACCTAATTGGTATGTTTGCATACTGGAGGAATAACATTCTATATTTATAGGTTATTATGAAATCTCTCTACAGGCTTAGTATAAAGGCAGCTGATTTCTAATGGGTGCAATAATGAACAGAAGATTTTTGAGGCAGCCTGTAAGCTCATCTCTAAGCATGCAACACTGAACAATATTGAACCAAGTCATACATTAATAATGGATATCATATTTGTTAGTTAATGTAGTTAACTGGGTATTCTCTAAAAAGTGAAGGGGATTCAATCAGCATTTGTCTATTTCCTTCTATTGCAAATACTTTACATATGTGGAGAATAATTGTTTTTTTATAAAACAATTCCGGACATTTTATGAGGTATACAGAACCCTACACTCAGAAATTGCTAACTACCATATGATCATAAAATACCAATTCCAATGATGGATTGGATCTTCTCAAAGGCAGAGTTCTTCCCAGACTTAGCCATGAAGGAAAGGTATTACTCTGGTAATGATATCTATCTGAATTCCTTCATGATCAGGATGTGATAAATTAGAAAAGGGTCTCTAACTTCCCACACTGAGAAAGTAGCTCAGTTGCCTAAAATCTGCGTTCTTAAACCACTCACCCATTTCCCTAAAAAGGTACCTCTTGAACTATGGGGACCAATGGAACCATCATAGCATTTGGCTAATTCGTGGTTTACTAATGCCTCATTAACATTTATGGAACATAATCTAAGTGGAAAGCAGAAGCCTATAGACCAGGGCATGGAATGGCTATTACCGGGGATGGAACCACCAAATCAGCATAATACACTGAAATAATAGTAGCAGTATTGGCTATAAGACAAACAGCTATGGAAGGTAAAAAAAAATCTGTATTTTCTCTGAAAAACAATATAGCTATATAGTCATAATATGATCATAAAATGGAAAACCACTAACTGCCAGATAAATGGCAAAGGCATTTGGTTAAGAGAGGCATAGATTGAAATGGCAAAGTTTAGCAAAGACATCAAAATTGATGTAGCTCATGCAGATACCCACACAGGTAAGATAGATAAGACATCTAAAAATAATAAAATAGCAGACAAATTGGCATCATTTTAAATTAAGACTAGAATATTAAAACATCCTATGACACAAATTCAGAATAAATCAGCAAGGATGATAGATCATACAGGTGATAAACTTCAAAGTTTCAAAGTTTACCCCCTAACACTAAAAATGTGGGGAAACAGAGAATTAAATTGAATCAAGACAACCCTATGAAAGTAACTATTAAAAGGAAAACAGACTGGAATTAAGAAACCTGAGAGTGTTAGCACAATTAGTCAGGAAGAAATCCCAGCATTACATAGGAACACATAGACACATGCTTGCTCCATTAGTTTGATAAAAGAAACTTCAAGGTATCCTGGCAGGTCTGTAAGCAGGCCATTAGGGACTGCTGCCCTTGATCATCACTTAAAACTAGATTTAGACATCAAGTACTAGCTGTAGCATGGTATCCTAAACAATTGAAATGCAACTTACAAAGATATTTCATTGGACCCTTGACTATTCACAATGGCCTAGATGCCTGCACCCTTGTAGATGGAAGCACAGGGCTTGAGTTAGCTAAAAAAAAGTCATAGACTAGATGTGTTGGCAACAATATACACACTCTGGTGTTAGATAGCAGATATTTTTCCCAATAATTATTGAATCAGATCAAGGAACACAGTTTAAAGGATCTAAAGTCCAGAGATAATCCCAGACTATAGACATACCATAGGACTTCTATATAGCATATAACTCAACTGTAGCTGCTAATCTAGAAAGATGGAGTAGACTTCTCAAACCATCTCAAAGGTATCTGTTTAAAAAATCTATTGAAATTACATACTATGAGTTGAATACTAGACTAAGATTAAATAGAGTTTCTCCCTTAGAAGATGCTATTAAATAGATTTAGAGCTAGAATAACCACCAGATATTTCTGTACTATGCAGGATAATTCTTCATAAATGTGTTTACAGGGACAGAAAGACTCAAAACTTAAAGAAAGGCAGAAGTCATGGTACACAGAACTGGCAATACAATCTGGAACACAGATGAGAAGGGAAACTTAAACTTAGAAAATTATGTGGTCTAAAAGTAGACTGTGGTTAAGATATAATACAATATTTTGGATTTGCACTTTCATAAGGATAGTAATAGTTTTAGAATTTATTTACTCAGCACTAATGCTAAGTGCACATTATGCCTTCTGCCCAGACAGAGAAGGAAATAGCATATAACAAGGAATGGTCATAACAAATTCCACTCAGTGCCTCATAGAAATCTTAACAAGAAAATGAAAGAGAACACAAGTTTTAACAGCACCATGGTATCTATCTACTGTTCCAAAGCACACAAGACACTGTTTCTAGGACTCTCCAATTGAGTTCTACAAGTTTAATGTTATTCAGAGAGTCAAGATCTGGCTCTTTGACAACACCATTGTATGTTTCAGCATCACCAACATCATTGAGTTCATCAGATGCAGAGAGACAATGTCACCCTTTATCAGCAAACATATGAGAAACAACAAGAACAAGAATGAAGCAATCACCATATCCACAACCATAATAACAAATAAAACAAAAGCAAAGTATTATATTGGTGATTAACCCTATTATATTTTGAAAAGATTCTTACCAGAATACTGGGACCATAAGCACTTCATCATAAACCTCCCATATTCCAGGAACATGTTTATACTCAATATACTCATTGTGAAATTATTGGGGATACAGTTTAGTATAGCTATTTTGATTAATGGAGAAAGGCAAATGATGTGGTATGTCCTTCTACACAGTGAGAATATATGTTCTTTTTATTGGTTGATGAATAAAGCTACTTTGGACTATGGCAGGGCAGAATATATCCAGGAAGCAAAGCCAATCTGAATACAAGGAGAAAGACAGAGCCAGTAGGAGTCACCAGAGAAGCAAAATGTGAGGTAACAAGTCATGAGCCTCATGTTACAATAGAGAGTAATAAAAATGGGTTAATTTAAGTTGTAAGAGCTAATTAATAGTAAGCCTGAGCAAATAGGCCAAACAATTTGCAATTAATATTAAGCCTCAGAGTGGTTATTCAGGAACTGCCAGGCAGAAGTGAAATTGCCAGTTAAAAATGGTGCCAACATGGGGCACGTACATCCACATAAAGTCTAATAAAGCTTAAAAAGGATTCTAGACACAAAAACAGAGCAAAAAGAGCCTCTTTGCAGCCACATTTTTTGCAGATAGGTTTTGGCTGCAGGTGGGGAACAGATATGTGGGTCCTTTAAGAGACAGCTTCCTGGTTTGTGCTGGAGGCGCAGATGGTTTTTTCAAGAGATACTGCTATGGAGCACTTGAATGGGGTTTGTTGAGAGTTATAATAAGCTGTTTGTGTGGACAGCATTTTACAAGCTGTTTGATGGCAGCATGAACCTGCTGTGCCTTTAGAGCTGGGCTAGTGAACATGGTCTCCAGAACTCGTACTGAATGTAACTCCCACATGTTGGCAAGCCAAACAGAGTAGAACCAATAGACAAAGCCTCATCTTTTGTCCTAGCCATGCAAGGTATAGCATTTTAAAAATTGTGCTGGTCAGAAAATGATTACAGATACACAATAAAGACAGATTCAGATA
>LOEQ01015463.1:2147-21570 GCA_001685075.1 Bramus lutescens
GGTGTAAAGCTAGCCGTGCGGGAGCAGGGTGGGACAAAAAGCAGGCCTGCGCTCTCCTCATCAGTACGTCTTTTATTTTTAACCAGTATTTCATTCATCTATCCTGTTGAGACATGACTGGATTGAAAGTTACTTAAAGGTCTTTGAATGTCAAGGCTATGTGGCTGCCTATGATGAGCAGCTATGACTGTTGTTGAGGATGAACCTTTTCCTTATGATTTACATTGGATCAACACTGCACAGGTAAACAGTTTTGCCTCTCCTTGGGCTTTTTGGTTAAAAGAATAGAATTTCTCTGACCTTAGAGAAAAGATGGATTTTTGATTATCCTCAAAGATAAGAACATTACAGACTATTATGTCTTCCCTTCAGAGTTAATCCAGTTGAGTTTATGTCCTGATTAGCCTAACTATGAATTTAATAAAGCCTAGAACAGTGGTTCTCACCCTGGGGGTTAAATAACCCTTTCACAGGATTCATATATCAGATATCCCCCATTTGAGATGTTTATATTATGATTAATAACAATAGCAAAATAACAGTTACAAAGTAGCATCAAAAATAATTTAATGGTTGGATGTCACCACTACATGAAGTTTTAAAGTTTCCCAAAATTAGAAAGATTGAGAATCAATGACCTAGACTCATGTAAGAGGAGTTGAGGAATTGCATAGTTAAATTGCATGTATTTGGGGGAATTGTCATGATTCTTCATTAATATGGGAAAGCATAGCCCTTAGTGAGTAATATCATTCCTAGGCAAACAGTTCTGTATGTGTAGGAAGAGTAGCTGAATATAAGTTTGCCTGTGAGTCAGCTGACAAGCACCTTTCTCTGTGGTTCAACTTCCTTGGCTATGAAGTAAGTTCCTGATCAGAAACGGCGTTGTGTAGAATAGTGAACAGGTTTGCCTTTGAGTTTCTCTCTTCAGTTCCTGCCTTGAGTTTTCCTTCAATGATGAAATACACCCTTCTCTCTCCTAAATTGTTTCTGGTCACAGTGTTTTAGCAACAGAAGCAAAACTCGAATAGCTGCCACTCACCTGGCCAGGAGCCCAGCCCGTGGAAATCTTACTTGCCTAGCAGGAGGAGGAATGACTTGCCCTATAAGAAGATAGTGAACTTGTATTCTGAGAAATGTCCCACCCCCTGTGTATCTGCTTACAGAGTCTCTGCTGCAGGATTTACTGATTTTTATGAATTACGTAATTTTCTTTCTTCTCTTTTTCTTTGGAAGACTGGTCAAAAGCCCAAGCATACATTCTTTGACATTCTGGGCTTGCTCTTTCTTTCCTAAAGCCCCACTTCTCACTTACGTATAAACTTTTTGCCAGCTTCCATTGTTGAGCTTGCTTTAAAGGAGATGGATTTCTCTTTCTCTTCTCCATTCCCTTCTTTCAGGCAGTTGCCAAGATTTACAGCTTACCTGCTCTGTTAGTTTTCTCTCTAACTCCATAAAACTGTCCTTCAGCCTACTTCCAAGTCCATTTTAAATTTCATCTATTAATGATACTAACTCAGAGAACCGTAAAAATGCTGGTAATATCTGCATAAGTTTTTAATCATCAATTTCGTGTTATTTAATTAAACAAGTTCTATTTGTGTGCCTTCAATTTCATTTTTTTAATTTTTTTTGCTGTTAGCCTAGTTAGTAACGTTCTTATTATAGGGAGTGATGGAATTTTATTTTTAAATTTTACTTTCCCTTTTACCTTTCCTTCTTTTTTATATTCTGTTAGATTTGTAACATATTCTATCATCAGTCTTTTTTTTCTGTTATTTTTTGTTTGCTTGCTTACTTCCGTTTGAAACAAGGTCTCCCATGTAACCCTGCCTAGCCTGGAATTTTACAGAAAAATCTCTCTCTTCCTCCTGCCTTCTGCCATTAGAAGTGTGAATCACCAAACCTGGGTTTTGATCTCATTGTGAGAATATTTTCTTTTATCTGACACTCACTAGAGAATATTTTTTATAAATCTCTATCCTTTGTATAAAGATTGTGTTTACTTTCTACTATCTTGAGACTGAATTTTGTGTCTTTTCTTTTCATATCTTGAAAAGTCCAAGAGCAGCCTTGCTAATTTTCCTGTTTTGCAGTATGATTATCTTAGTATTGTCCCAAAGACCATGCACATTTTACACAAATTTTTTTTAATTGGTTCTTTAAAATAAAGCACAAGTGATATATCAAAGATGAATCTCAGCTCAGTAATTTGAGCCTTAGCTGAAAGTTGCTTTGGTTCTTCTACAGGAAATCTCGGGACAGCTGCTCTTCCTATTTCTGTTCTCTCATGTTCTTTCTTATCTGATGTCACCTTCACAAACTTCTGTGGGTTCTTCCCACTGGTAGGCACAGGTTTTCAAGTAACATAGAAGACAGGCTCACTCCACAGACCCTGACCTGTTCCCACAGGGCATGCCTGCTGCTTCCCCATGCCTCCAGGGAGACAATCACAATTGTAGTCAACCCATTTCATATCATTCCAAGTTATTACTGCTTGCCTTTTTTTTTAAATAGTTTTAGTTGTTTAATGGATTTTTCTCAGAATTAATGGTTATTTATAGGAGATATGGTCTGGAGTCAACAGTTGAAAAACATGGGAGGAATTGCTCTCTCTTATTGAAGCACAACTCTCTTTTGTAATTTATTTTAAGATCTGCAGTTGGAGACAACAAAAATAGCAGAAATCCAATCCTTTGTCTACTCATGTGGGTGCCATGATTTAACAATAGAAACTAAGAGTGGAGTGCCAGTGATGAATGTGCAGCAATTATTCTATCAATGCACCAAGAAACCAACTGATTCACATGTTAAAATATAACTTAATTGCAAAATACATTTTCTTCCTACAAATGAAATAAACACCACCAACTTCATGATGTCCTGTGACTATTTTAAACTTAGTAAATGCAATTTCATATTCACAATTGATTTTCAAGAAAAAGCAAGAATTGATTCTTCACAACTTAGCTTTCTGATTCTAATTTCATACTGGTATCGGAGACAAGAAATCAGCATTTCAAAATCATAAAATTAGCTAAGTTACTTGTTTACTCACCATACTTTATCATCATGTGATACTTTTATTCTACACCTATTTCTTTTTCTTAAAATTGTTTTTATTGACCTATATGTTTTCTTCCACTCCCCTCTCATTGTCCTCTCCCCATTTACCCTCTCACATGACCCCCATACTCCCAATTTACTCAGGAGATCTTGCATTTTTCTACTTACCATATAGAATAGATCCATGAATGTCACTCTTAGGATCCTCTTTGTTGTCTAGGTTTTCTGGATTGTGAATTGTAGGCTTTTTTTTAAATGTCTAAAAGCCACTTATGCATTTGTCTTTCTAGGTCTGGGTTTCCTCACCCAATATGATGTTTTCTAGATCCATCCATTTGCCTGCAAATTTCAAAATGTCATTATTTTTTCTGCTGTGTAGTACTCCATTGTCTACACCTATTTCAAAGGACTTTTCTTACATCATGGCATGGATTATTTTAAATCATGTGTCAGTCATATCTGTTACATTCTTTTATTCTCACACTTAGCTATGTGCAGACTGAATCACAGTATCATTTTTGTTAGGGATTGAAAAAAACAATGAAGTATACCATACGCAAGGTAATAATAATATACATAACTCAGTTAATGAGAGGATAATATCAACACTCATGTTTACTTTTAGGCTTCCCAAGCAAGGCATGAAAGCTACATCATTCCCATTTTCTGACACCTGTCAATTTCGTGCATTTTCTTAATTTCTGAGATTTTGTAATGTAAAATTGTGTTCTTTTTAATATGAATAAAATATTTTTAGATATTTTATGGTACGGGAGAATTATCTGTAATCTGTCAATCATGCTTTAAATAAACGCTGATTGGCCAGGCAGGAAGTATAGGCGAGAAAACTAGACAGGAAGTAGAAATGATACAATGAGAACAGGAGAATTCTGGGAAGGAGGAAGTTGATTCTTCCCACTCCTGCCCAGATCTCCGAAGCAGCAGGATGTGATCTACCCCACTGAAAAAGGTACTGAGCCACATGGCTAACATAGATCAGAATAATGGGTTGATAGAAGCTAATAAGTATCCCGACCTAACGGGCCAATCAGCTTTATAACTTATGGAGATTCTCTGTGTGATTTTCTTTGGTGCTTGCCTGCTGTGGGGTACCAAGCGGGACAGAAAACCCCAACAAGCAGCCCCCCTTCATGTTACAATTTTATGTAAGTTTTCTCACCAGAAAAATAAGCACCCCCTCCTCTTTTTTGGTAGAGGACTCTCTCCTCATATGTTGTCATTGTGGTGTTCTTGTTAGTTTGAGCCTCAGGATGGAATTTTTGTTTGTTTGTTTCCCTTTTTAAAATAATACATTAATTTGAAATTATTATCATAAATTATGTGTTTTAGAAACAAAACATGAAACCTGAGATTCAGCTGGCTTTTTATACTAAGGTAAATTATTTTGATCTTACTTTATACTTCTGTAAGCTTCTATTTATATGCCAATATATCATATTTTAATATATAGAGATACTTTGACGTCTGTGGAAAAATAAATAGAAAATTCCTGTATTTTCCCAATCATGGACATTGTCTAATGAAAAGAATAGAAAAGTTGTATATGGAAAGATTGTTTAGTAATTGGTTTATATGAAATCATGAGGACTTGACTTCAAGCCCCCAGAACCTACATAAAAGCTGGACACTTTAGTATGCATCTGTAATTCTAGCGCATTATCAGGATGAAGCCAGATTCTTGACTAAAATATCATCCAAGTGGCCCCTAGCTTGGTTCCTAGTAAAACCATTAATCCCATCTGAAACTGAAGCCATGCCTTCACAGTATTTGTTTCTCTTAACTTTGTCTTTCAAGCTCCCACCAAAAGGCATATTATTATATGCTTTCAGCATGCTAGAGCTACTCTAGCATCAAATACCAAATTCTTCTACATTCCAGTAACAAAACAATGACAAAAGCATAAGAACCACATGGTTGGATTTGTCATATCCAGGAAACTGGCATGGGATTGAATTTGAAGATAGTGTACTAACTATTGTAGACAAGGAGCTCTCAAGAGAGGATAGCAATCCAGATGTTGAGGAAGCATCTGTAACTGTTAAAGAAATCAGTGCCACTGAAGAGAAAAACCCTGCACTAGACTACAACAGCGAAGATGCAGGAAGGCAAAACCCCATGCACCCTGTGAAAGCAGGGAGTCTGACCTGAGAATGTGGCTCAGAGGTTTTCTGCTCCTCAAAGCAACTTCCTAGGAGAATGTTTCTCAGAGCCCAGCATGCATTAAGTTGGTAGAGCAGTGACAAAATCTCTATCTGGCAGAAAATCATAGAAAAACTGGTTTTAAATAGACGAAGGATGCAAGATTGCATTTTTTTCTGGTGTTTTCAACATGGTTATCTTCCTAAGATCCATCTGTTTTCTCGTATTGACTATGTTTGTGTCTCTGTGTGTGGTTGTCTGTATGTGTACTTCCTTGTGAAGGTAAAGTCAAGAGGTTGATTTCAGGGATCTTCTCCATTCCTTTCCACCTTATTTCTTTGAGACAGCATTTCTCACTGTACTTGGAGTCCAACAATTGTCTAGAGTGGCTAGTGGGAGGTCCCAGAGTTCTATCTCATTCACCTCAGCCTGTGATTACAGTTACTAAGCTTTTTACACTGATTCTGGGAATACAAATTCAGGTCCTCATTCTTGGTCAGCTAGCAGTTTACTGACTGAACCATCTTCCTAATCCCACTTCTGTGTGTATATGTTCCTGGGAATCTGTGTATTTTGGAAAGTGTGTGTGGGGGGGTGATACCAGATGTAAACAACTTCTAGTGAACTTCCTTTGCCTTTTAAGGGTGTGCATGTTTGCTTGAACATGAGTATGCATGTATTTATATCTGTGTGCAGGTGAATGCATGTGTTTAGATACATGAGCAAGAGGCCAGAATGTTATTCTTCAGGTTGGCATTCCTTCCTTTTTTATTATTTTGAGACAAAGTCTCTCACTCAGGCCTGAGGCTTAAACATTAGGTCATGACAGTGGCCTGGCAAGCCCCAGAGGCTCTGGTGTCTGCCTTTTCACTGCTAGGATAATTGTCATGCACAGTTTGTTTATGAAACATAGAATGAGACCCAAGTCCTCACATACTTTTTAAATTTCTTGCCGTTCTCCATTCTGTTCTCTTCTCTGCTTATTCTGGGGTGTCAAATGCTTTCTATCATAAGGAATACCTTCACCTTAGCTATCCTGTTCATTCTCTTTTAAATAGACCTTCCACTCAGTTTCTCTCACGTGCCCTGTTTATTCTGGTATTTAGTTCTGATAAAGCTCCAACAAAAGTATGTTTGTGTGTGTGTGTGTGTGCCTTCTACCCGAAGTACTTAGTATTTGTGAGAAAAATGTAGTTTAAGTACATAGCACACATTTGACACAACTACTAACTGAGACATTAAGTGTGCTCCCCTAATAGAGAAATCCAGTTACAAGATTTCTTTCTGTTACTCTTACATATTCATTTCTATGACTAGAAATAAACACCGTTTCTATACAATTTAAAATATCGAGAATTTTATCATGAAGCATGGAAGAATTGAGAACAAGTGTTTGCATTGAGCAGTGAAGCCGCAGAAAAGGGTTAATCAATCCAACCTCCAGTCATTAGATCTCTGTTTCTAAGGAACTATGTCACCTAAGGTTTTCTAAAAAGCACTTGCTATTAAATTTTAAAAGTTGATGGGGTTGGTTGAGGATGGAGAAGCTGTGTTTTATCTTGTACAAAGAGAACATTGGATTTGAGGCATATTAAGACCGAACAGAGGAAATGAAGGAGAAGAAAATAGACATCACAGATAGGAGGAAAGAAGAAAACCTATTTAGCAGAAAATGGGCAGAGAGAGTAATGTTAGGATTACAAATCTTCCAAGACTTTATTGACACATGACTCCTTCAAATTTGAAATGAGATTTTTTTTCCATTCTTATTGCTCCTTATTTACAGATAGGTCAGGAATGTTGAATTTTTATCTTGTGGTTTGTTTGCATGGATGTTTTACATTAATGACTCTTGCTTCTTTATCATATGTACAACATTGGCTATGTCTGAAGAATTCGTAGTAGTCATTTGAAATAAAGACCCAGATGGGAAAAATAGCTTTTGACATTCCTGAGAAGAAATCTCTTTATTTCATTTGGTACTTTGTTCTGGAATACCAATACATAGACATTAATTAACTATCTGGTCTAATTAGGTTTAGCAGCATGTCCAACTACAACATACTCGGTAATTTCTGCCCTGGAAAATTATGGAAAAACTATAATTTGAATTTTGGAAAGCAGAAACACATTTGTTGTTATATAAACACCACTTTTATGTTTTGTTTGAGGGAAAAAAGAGTATGGTAAAATCAAGCCATGTAGATATTCATTACATATTGGAGGGGTTGTTTTGGGGGCAGGGGTAGATCCATACTGAGTTCTCAGATAAGGATGGGTTACAACCTTGAGAACAGTCAACTGCGTAGGATAAAAATACTTCCTTCTCTCAATATCACTATGTTTAAGGCCTAACTATCTAGAGAATTTCATATATATTGAGCAGAGTTTGTTTAATATGTTGTCACTGTAAAGTTAGCTATTTCTAAATAAAACTTGTTTTATTACAGTGTAAAATCTTGGAGTCATTTTTTACTCTTGTGCCCTCTTCACTCAACTTCTTTGCTTGATATTGTTTAATAATGTTACAATATTACATACGGTGCATCTCTTTCAGGAACTGGAGAACATTTCTCTCAGGCTTGCTTGTCACCTCTATACCCAGTTATACAGGTATACCAGGCTGGGTACATACATTTACTCAGAGCACAGCTGGGTCTAGTATTATATTTTGTGCCTGTGCTTCATGAAGAAGACAGAGTATGCAAGTCTTACAAAAGAATATGTTCATCAAGCTGTCTACCACAATATCATAGCTTGTTTTAAAACGTTTTTTTTTTCTCAGTATTCAGGGTTCCTTTAGTCCTTACAAAATTAAATAATGTCTTTCTTTTTTTCTTCTTTTTTTTTTAATTTGTTTGTTTGTTTTTTTGACAGGGTCTCTGCATAGCCCTGGCAGTCCAGAAACTCACTCTCTAGATCAGGCTGGCCTCTCACTAAGAGGTTGGCCTGCCTCAGTCTCCCAATTGCTGTGGTTAACGGCATGCACCACTATCACCAAGCATGAGTGGTCTTAAAAGCTAAATTAGTAATATAATATAATATAAATATAAATAATAAATTCATGCTCAGCTGCATGAAGTGTAATCTGTAAGGAAATTGCTGGCATTAAAGCAGAGCTCTAATGGCATATTTATTAACAGGATCACTGAAATAGCAGGTCCTTCTCTAAGACAGCACTGTCTATCAATACTACATTCGATGTACTTTTCTCTCCCATTTGATTGTATTCACTTCTTTCTGGATGAAATTTACAATTAAAACAAAGGAAAAAGAGTATCAGGTTAATTATCTCTGCAACAGATTTATGTTCAAATAAATGCGCACTTTACACAAAGTGAAGTTTCCCTGGGGAAACCTTTATCTGCCACATGTCACGGGGGATGGATAGTCCATGTACCAAAATCTCACAGAGCATAAATACTCTCTAACAAAAATTCAACAAGCTGTCATAATAACTGGTGTCAAAAAAGATAATAATGCTCTATACCTCATCATAATGTGTTTATATTTATATTGGATTGAAGATACACAGATCAGCCTGACCATGATGACACACATCTTTAATCCAGCACTTGGAAGGCAGACGTGAGAGGATCTCTGTGAGTTCGAGGCTAGCCTGGTCTACAGAGTGAGTTTCAGGACAGACATCAAAGCTACAGAGAAATAATGTCTCAAAAAGAAAAAGATGAATAAAATAAAACTAAAATAGAAAATACATAGATGATAACATTGGTGAGTTACTGAAATTAAAAAAAGAAATTGAAAAAATAGCAGACGTGGTTATTTGTCATTTAGTGTAATGAGAATTCCTACAAAATTTTATGCTACATTATTATGTGTTTCAAACTTATAAAAAGATAATAATATATAGTTTAATCAATACGCATGTAGTTCAGAGGTTTCTGCTTTATATTTTCAATAGTGTAACCCAAGATATCTTCAATTTCCTTATTAAACTGATAGTGCTTACAAAAGCATTCTCTGTGCCAAAATGATATTTTGATTATCTACATTAGATGGCTTCCCTTAGAAGTTCATAATTCACACTAGTATTTTAGATACTATAATATATTCTTTTATATAGGGACACATTTAACTTTGATGATCCCAATTGTCTTCTTATTATTAATTATGAAACCTGTTAATATATATTTGACATATAAAGCCTATTAACTCACGGTGGAGGAGTCTGCTCACTTGTGTAAATGCTTTCCACAAAAGCCTGAAGACCAAAGTCCAGATCCCCATTACTCAGCTAGTGAGATTCTTGACATCAACTTCTGGCTTTCACACACACACACACACACACACACACATACACACACACACGTGGACACACCACACATACACAAGCAAATGGACACAGCACACACACCACACATATACATACCCACAAATAGACATATCTCACAGACATCACCCACACTGCACATACACATACACACACCACACACAAATGAACACACCACTCAAAAACAAACACACACACACACACACACACACTGAAAACTAGGCAAACATGCACACACAAATATTAACCCCTATAAGTATATATGATTCCTATGAACATAGTTTTGAAGGAAATAATCGGTTTTTATTTCATTACGCATCAGCACTTGCACTGCTTTCTCACCCTTATTTCTAGAATTAAAATGTTCAAACATTTGATAATATCTGATCAATATGTGATCTTACTAAAGCTTTGAAAATTAACAGAGAAAAGGAAAATTAGGTCAAAGATATAAATTGAATGTTTTGTAAACTTTCAGTTATAAATGAACCAATAGGAAATGATTTTTTTTTGAAAACCACAAAATTCAAGTGTTAATACTTGGTTGAGGTTACTTGCACATCCTGCACACTCTTGATTATTTGTGTACTTGACATTGTATATTTGTTGATATTTGTTCTTGTTAGTGTAAATATGTGCACATCTGTGTACAAACACATGTGCACATGTGTGCGCATGCACCTGAAGGCCACATGCCAATATCTGGCGTGTTGTTTTAGCTGCTCTACATTTTTACTTTTTAAGATAGCGTCTCTTCCTGAACATGAAGCTCATTAATTGTGCCAAACTACATTGCTAATGATCTGGGTATCTACTTCCCTAGTCTCTCTCTCCATCTCTAGCATTGGGCTTTCAGGAGAACACTACCATAACAAACATTTTAGGTGTCCTGAAGAGCCAAACTTAGGTAGCCATGCTTGTGTAACATGCATTTTACCAGACAAGCCATCTTCACAGCTCTATGCAT
This sequence comes from Bramus lutescens, assembly GCA_001685075.1. NCBI lineage: Eukaryota > Metazoa > Chordata > Mammalia > Rodentia > Cricetidae > Bramus > Bramus lutescens. Next base: position 12,636 of record LOEQ01015463.1, read on the forward strand.
ACTTATTTTTATACTTAATGTGTGTATTCAATATTTTCAAATATCTAACCTTTGTTATATATAACATATGGACATATATTAGATTTGATCAAATTCTATTGAATTCTATTAAGAGCTTCTGATCCTCTAATTTTGTTTCAATTTTTTATTTTGTCCCCTACACAAAATGTCAGCAATTTTTTGAAGTTGCTGAACATCTCAAATGAAAAAACAAGATAACAAATTCGTCTTTTAACTAACTGGAAGTTGCATTTATTTGTATAAAATGGTGAAATAGTGGTAATGTGACAACAGGATGTATAAGCATGGACCCAAAAGGTGCTGTGCATATACAAATGTGATGATAAAGCCTATTACTTTGCATAATTAATATATGTTTATTAAATTTATTGTTTAATTTATTTATTAGATTAAAAATAACACACGAAGGAAAATAAAAACAACATCCTTCAAAAAAATTTTGTAAAATATATTTTGATTATCTTTCCTCTAACAGAATTAATCCCAAATACTCCCTACCTCCCTATCTGTGTAATTTCATGGTCTTTCTCTCAAAAAAAGATAAAGAAAAAGAAAAAACATTATTCATAATAGTCAGAAATTTAAAACAACCTAGATGTCCATCAACAGTGAACGAATGATGAAAATATGCTACAGGTACAAAATGAAACACTGTTCAGCTGTTAGGAAAATCAAATTATAAAATTTGCAGATAAATAGATGGAACTAGAAACAACTATGGTAAGTGAGTTGAGGCTACCCAAACCTCAAAAGAAAACTATTGTTAACTGGGAATAGTGGCTCACACCTTTAATCCCAGCACTTGGGAGACAGAGGCAAGTGGATTTCTTTGAGTTTGAGGTCAAGTTTATGTAGTGAGTTTCAGGACAGCCAGAGCTACACAGTGGGATTCTGTCTCAAAAAATGGCCATGTTTTTCCTTATACACCAATATTAGTTTTTAACCTTTTGATACATGTATTTCAATATGAATAACCAGAGTTATAATAGTATATAAGGGACAAGTGGGAAGGAGGTGATCATTCAAAGAAGAGGAACTAGAATATAGTGATAAAGAGATATAAAGGGGAAACTATAAATTAAAAAGGATTAAATGGGGGATCAGGGTAAAGGGGGGCATGGGTATGACTAGCATTAAAGGTCTTTTGAAGGCACATAGAAACCTACTACTATAGACGCTCCCTAAAATATACACATAAATGAAAGAAATTTAACTGAAATAAAACGGAGGAGAAAATGCCCCAATTTTACATCTTATGCCACCAAGTAAAACCCCGTTCTTTCTTAAAATTTCAAACTGTTTTAGTAGTCTATTCTTCAGAGAGACGCCTAAGGGAAGATTTGCATTTCGTTTTAAATGTTTTACATTATACATTTCCCCTCACTATTAGGTGGTAATTTTTTTTGAAGTTTGTCATACAAAAAAAAAAGACTCAACAACTAAGATTATTTACTGTGTAATCATGAAGACTGAGTCATGAAGGCTGACACCTATTTCATACCTGTCACTTGAGCTCCGTGGGGGAGTTTCTAGGTTCCAGGCTGTCCAAGACAACGGGAGCACTGTTGTCAAGGAGAGATGACCTCAAAGGAAAAGGCACAGAATGACGAAGAGGACACCAATGTCCTTTCTGGCCTCTGCACTCTTGTCCAGGCATAACCATCTGCATACATGTGCATGTATACATACATCCACAACTAAATAAACCTTTAAAATTTGTACCTTGCTACATTCCTAAGTAAAACTTTATTATAAAATTTTCTAAATTAAAGTCGCCAAATTAATGATAATTATTAATGTTTTCTTTGATGAATAACCTTCCTTAAGAAGCAATGTTAGATCACTTTTTTTATTTTTCAAACTTCCATACATAATTTCCAGGTAAGACATCTACCTACCACTATGAAAAGTGTTCTTGGATGCATTGGGCTTCAGGTGCCAGAATCCTTTGCTTATTTCTTGTAAAGCAATTGAAAACAACTTTAAAGTTATCTGTTGCTACAAAATGTATATTTTTTGACTGCTAAGAAGAACCTAATACTTCCTAATGAGGCAAAGATACACCCAAATATAAGATTTGTCATATAGATTCATTTTGCATGAGTTAAGGCACTGGAAGAGCAACAGACAGAAGAAGGTATCCTGTGCTTCACTTTTCTTCCTGAAAACTCTAGATGAAAATTATCATATGAAAGCTGCCCTCTCTGGGCCTAGGGAAAACAACATTTCCAGTGAGGAGTCCCTGGCCAGAGACTTCAATAGAAATAGATTTGTGAACTAATTCTCTTCTTTTAGTCTCCTCCCATAATTATTTAGTTTCTGCAGTTGCTTCTCTCTCTGCAACATAAGGCACAAGCACTTAATTTGATTTGCTACTTTGTACTTCCCAGGTTCTGCCAGAAACCATGAGAGTGGTGGCGAAACTGTGTCTCCCCTACTCTACATTATACAAGGAACTTTATATTCTGTCTTCATTGAAGTGTATCCATTCAGACACCTAGCATTAGCATACCACTAACATACCATAACATTCCATACTAACACGGCACAGGCAGGAAGCAAAAGGTATCTTCATTTGGTGTTTGCTCTCCAGTCAAATTATTCTTTGAACACCATCACTTTTATCCACTGCTTAAAATACTAAACATTTTGTTATCTTTAATTTCAGCATTTGATTCAATCAGCAAATTTAATGAGTCAAATTAGTAAACTTATCATCCACCATTTTATATATAATATAATCCTTAATCGATTCTTGGGAGTTTTCACATCATGCACCCAGCCCTTCTCACCTCCCAGTCACTCTATAGTTGCCTCTCACCCCTGCAATGTCTCCCTCTAAAGAAACCCCACGAGTTAATAAATTCAAAACAAAGCAAACAAAACCCCACCTCAATCCTCTGCCTTTCCTGCCTTTCCAGCCCCTCGAACCCCTCTTCATTCTTCTTTGTGGCATTGGGAGCTGCAGTGTGTCCCACAGTCTGCCCTTTTGTTCAAACGGCCCAACAAACAAATGTTCACTGCAACAGGTCATTGGTCAAGGCTTTCTTGCCTCTTGGTACACCACCATCACTGGACCCTCACTGAAACTCCTCCAAGATATTCTGGTGTTGCTCAGCGTCAGGGAGATCTTTTGTCTGCCATTACACAGGATGAGCCCTTTCATGCACTTCAGAAAGTCATAGATGTGGTAGATGTTAGGGTAGACCAACCGAAAGCCCAAGATATGGATCTTGGTGCTAGCTGAAATCAGTCATCATGGCCTTCAGGTTTGAACAAGCATGATTAATTTGTTCCCCTGTAGTAACGTGGGCCATAAACATCAACGCAGACCCCAGCAGCAGCAGGACCACAGTCCAAAACATGGACTTTGGCAGTAGCCCAGCCCCGACATCACCCTGGTCCCTGTGGCAACATGGGCCTCAGACACCAGCATGGTCTCAGGTGACTGACTGCATGGCATCCACATAGCCCTTGGTGGTAACAGGAGTGAGCTCAGAAGTCAACTCGGACCCTGACTTCTGTAGGACTGTGGACTCAGACACGGTTCTTACCAGCAGCCCAGGCAGGATATCACCACTGTCTCGTGTAGCAGCGTAGACTATTCAGATTGGCACATCTCTGGTTGCCAGCACTCTGGTTGTTGGCCTAGACCCCAGTCATCTGTGCAGTCTTTGGTAGCAACATGGACCATGGACAACAACACATATCCCAGTTGTGGTAGGAGCACGAACCCAGACATAGCTCTTGACAGCAGTCTGGGTCCAGTTGTCACCCTGTCCCTAGGTGGTAAGCAGGCCACCCACATCAGCCTGTTCATTTCCACCTTTGCTTTTTCAGTTTTGCCTCTTTCCAGAGCACATGAACCATTATGTTTCTCTTTCTCTCCCATTTATTTATTAGCTCATAATAAGGCACCTACCCACCTGGCACTGCAAGGTACCAGCTGAGCCAATGGACAAACTGTGAGGACCCAGGCAGGCCTTCTAGTCCTTTCCTTTCTTCCTTTCTCTGCACAGATAACACCACAGACTTCTGGAGGAAGTGAGCCTTCTGCTCTTCTCCTTTAATAATCAACTCTGTCTCTGACTTCTTGTGTGTGTGAGAAAATGATGGAGGGAAGAGACTGTCCTGGGTATAGGAAAGATGAGGTGGTGCTTTACACAGAATATACCTACTTGTTCGGTAATGTTGTCATGTAGCATCTATCACCATGAAATTTTCTGATCTGGTTGCTTTCCTGTGGTGATGTTTCTGCTTTTTTTGTGTGTGTGTGATTTCAACATTGAGACTAGCTCCCTGCATTGCCTTACCATGAAGATTAAATTTATGTATCAGCAACTATGAATTTCTTGATCAACCTCATTTGGGTATTTTAATGAACCTTTGTTCATTATCAGGATTCAAAATGGCACTATGGTCCACTTAAAAAATGTCCACGTGTTCTCTCATCTTTGAGTTCCAAGTTCAGCAAAGCCTAGTTGGATTGTTTATGGGACTATTATAATGTTTCACAAAGTGATCAGTTACAGAGTTAGTTTATCACCTCACAGTTTGGAAATCCTAACTCTCAGGTCAAGGTGTTGGCATATTTGTCCTGAACATCTCTTCTTGGCTTACCAGCAGTGGTTGTCTTTCAGTACTTTAAAATAGACATTACAAGGATCCTTTTATATTAAATTAGTGCCTTACACAGCTCTCAATTGCCTCTTTGAAGAAGCTGTTTCCAAATATAATTGTATTCTGAAGGATTGAATAATAAAAGTTTAACATCTCATTAGGCCATCATGTTGATGAGCCTCTATGGGCAAATGCCTGCCTAAACGTGGGCTGAACAAGGATGCGAATCGACATGTTAACACAGACGAGGGAAAGCTCTGGAGGCCTGAACACACTAAGAACTACAGGCACCTAAGGAAATCTGAGAGCAGGAACAATAGTCTTCCCGAGAGAAGTGCACATGGATTGGTTATTCAATACCAAATGGTCAGCATTAGAAACATATATACAATAATATTATAAAGACTTTGTAGGGTGTACCTTTTCTAATTTTATTTGTTTATTTATTGTTTTTTTTTGAGACAGGGTTTCTCTGTGTTACAGTCCTAGCTGACCTGGATCTAGCTCTTGGAAGGTTGGGCTTGAGTTCACTGAGATCGGCCTGCCTCTGCCACCCAAGTGCTGGGATTAAAGGCATGCACAACTACTGCCCGACTCGTACCCAACTTGTACCTATGTATATAAGGATATCTATCTATGTATTTAATAACAATGAAACAAAAAGGCCATGGGCTTGAGAAACATCAAGTAAGGGGTATATGTGAGAGAATGGGCGAAGAGAGGAAAGGGAGGGTGGAAGTGATGTAATTACATTATAATTTAAAACATTTTTAAAAGACTTGAAAAAGTTAATAATATGCTAACAATGTTGGATATATGAATTTAGGAATCACACTTTTTAAAATAATAGCATTGGAAACTCCTTTTTCTCCTTGCCTTCATGTCTGCCTAGGATTAGAAAAGTAGGTATGGCCTACCTACGGATTTTATGTAAAAATTTACTGTTCAAACCAGTGCACTGATTACTGCAAACACAGAAAGGCACATGACAAGTTTCCTTAGCTAACTTTTGTAGTATCTCCCGCTACTCTTGGGAAAAATGGAAGATATTTCATAACGCTACAACTTCTTTATCGAAAGAAATTTTATTTTTTTAACTTGTTTTTTCAACTGACAGCCATCATAAACACTTAATGTAAATATCAAACCAAAACTGTAAAATCTTTCTGAATCTCTCCATTAAGTGATCTAATATGAAAAAATTACCTTACCAATTATTTTGTCATCAGATATTTAGAGACTTAGCTACATTAAGGTAAAAAAATTAAAGTTTAGTGATCTAATTTTCTCAAGTTTCAAGGTATTTAAGGATTGTCTCATAGTCAGTCAAATCCTCCTGATTCTAATGTGTTTGAAAAAAATGAGAAAGACCAAAGCAGCTACTATATTTGCAAAGGCCACAGATTCCTCAACTGTGTTTCCCGTACTTGAGTCTTAGTATTAGTCATTAGCATTCTGATTTCCCAAACCTTCACTAAAATGTCAGGAGTTAAAAGATTTTTTTTCTAAACATACAAGAAATTGAAAATAAAGCGAATCCTTTAAGATGATTCTTTATTACAGCTATACATCTTTTAAAAAAAAACCAGAGAGTCTTGAGTGAGAGGAACTATTACTAACTACAGCACTCATCCTCAAAGGCACGCACACAGACCACACACACATACACACACACACACACACAGCACATCAAAACACAAGAAAAAGGGTGATATTCATAAAATATAGAGACATGGACATGAGAAAAAGTTTCATGATGTAGAAATTGATGAATATATCAGTAATATTTTGGTGTCATCTCCTTGTGTACTATATGTGAACACAATTTCAATGTTAAGAAAAAAATTCTCTATTTTGACTGTAAGGGATAAAGGGATTTTTCTGAAGTGTAAATATATTTCCAGAGTACTTTATGTCATTGTGAGTAGATCAGTACATTGGCTGGTTTGTACTATATTTTCATTATTTACCTAAAGGAAGCTACATTTCTGATATCCTACATATGAATTATGATATATTTAAATTCTTACAGTCAAGATTTGGTAGTTTGGGGTTGAGCGAAGAGCAACCTCTAAAGGTTTTGCCATACAATCAAAAGGACCTGACTTGATACATACAGCATCTACGCAAAAACCTGGGCATGGTGAGACCTTTGAGTGAAATCCCAGTGATGAGGAGGACATTGGATCATTAGAGCCCACTGGTGAGTAGTATGAAATCCATTTTCATTAGCAGAACTTTGCTAATGGCCTCTGTTAGAGATAATCCTTAAGAAGAGCCTCTCTACCAATGCAAAATAATTCCAATCCGACCAGATTAGACCAAATTAAAATACTCACATTTAATAACTGCCGCACTCCCGGGTGGATCCAGACAGCATGGCAGGGAAAGGAGCCCACACAAACCCCAGAGACCACACAGTTCCTTTTGCCAGGGCGAGCCTAAATAACCTGTGAGGGTGGTCCTGACCCTCTTCAGGGAGGGGTCAGCACTTGACAGGCTGGGAGTTGATAAGAGTTTTTCCTCTTATCATCCATTTCAATGAAATAAGAAATATTACTAAGAATTATTGGAAATGGGCAAGAAACAGAGTGTTTTTTATGCTAACTCTAAAGTACATATGTCCCTTGTACTAGAAAGTACATTTGTAAGTCTATTTTATGCCTTTGTAGAAAATAGTAAATACGAAAAATTATAGAGTTTAATTTTTCTTCTTTTTTAAAAAAACAATAGTGTTAGATGCTATTGTGAATTATCACACCCATATAAAATAATATCACACTAGTATATATAATGATTTGTTGAATTTGGAGCCAGGAAGATAGATAAATGTTCCTGCTGCCAAGTCTGGGAACCTGAGTTGGATTACAAATAGTAGAAGGTTTCTTCTGAATTCTTTACATATATTGACTCATTTTTGCCCTTATACATACACATACACACACACACACACACACACATAGACACACACAGAGAGAAAATAAAAATCTTACAAAAATTTAAAAAATATATTATTTGTGGAAGTTTATGGCTAAGGATACATGGTACAGTAAGCCAGTTTTTGAATGCTGATGTTTAAGCCATAATCAAAAGAATGGAAAACAATAAAACTGTTCATAGGTTTAAATTTACTAGACTCAACTATAAAAATTTCTCAATTTCCTTGCAAATGAATAAAGAATGAGGTAATAAATTGGTATTGGCTGATTTTAGAATGAAACATTCCAGTACAACTCCCCACAGAGCATTGTGTATGAGCCTCAAAAGCCTAAGCAGCTAGTAAGACAAACTACAGAAAAGCAAGCAAACACAATTAGGAAAACAGAAAATGTTTCAGAACACACTAAGCAAATTCTTTAGCCATTGTGGGATTCCCTTCTGTATGCTGTGAATACAATTGGTTAATAAAGAAACTGTCTTAGAGAAGATCTTTCCCATTCTGTAGGCTGTTGTGTTGTCTTGTTGACTGTGTCCTTTGCTTTATTAATTGTTTCTCTCAGTGTCTGTGCTGCTGGGGTTATATTTAGGAAGTGGTCTCCTGTGCCAATATATTCAAGTGCACTTCCCACTTTCTCTTCTGTAAGGTTCACTAACCCCACATCAGACAGGTCTGATCTCCAAAATATACAATGAACTCAAGAAATCGGTCATCAAAAGAAAAAATAATCCAATAAAAAAAATGGAGTCCTGATCTAAATGAAGAACTCTCAACAGAGGAATCTAAAATGGCTAAAAGATACTTAAGGTAATGTTAAACATCCTTAGTCATCAGAGAAATACAAATCGAAAGAACTCTGATATTTCATCTTACACATGTAAGAATGGCCAAGATCAAAAACACTGATGACAACTTATGTGGAGTGGTTATGGGGAAAAGGGAACACTTCTTCATTGCTGGTGAGAATGCAAGTTGGTCCAGCCCCTTTGGATGTCAGTGGTGCTGATTTCTCAGTAAATTAGGAAACAAACTTTTTCAAGACCCCATAACATCACTTTTGGGTATATATCTAAAGGATGCTCAACTATGCCACAAGGACATGTGCTCAGCTATGTTTATACCAGCTTTGTTTGTCATAGCCAGAATCTGGAAACAACCTAAATGCCCCTCAACTGAAGAATGGATAAGGAAAATGTGGTACTTTTACACAATGTAGTACTACACAGCAGAAAAAAAAAATAATGACATCTTGAATTTTGCAGGAAAATCGATGGAGCTAGAAAGCATTATTTTGAGTGAGGCAACCCAGGCACAGAAAGACAATTATCACATGTACTCACTCATAGGTGTTTTTTA
>LOEQ01015464.1:0-15396 GCA_001685075.1 Bramus lutescens
AAGGGACTCCCGCCACCTTGAACTCACCCCAATCCCAGCGCCCAAACAGGCTGAGCTGGGGGATCTTTTGCCCCGAGGGAGGGAAGGGAGGGGGTTTCTGAGTGCAAGCTGGGATGGGGTAGGAAGCTAGGGACAGTGGGTGATGTTGAGGGTTGGGGGATGACCACATACACGGGTCAGGAATGCACTCACCCCTCCGATGAATGAGCTTGCTTCAGGATCAGTGCCCTTGCTGACCAGGGAACCTCGCAGACAAAGGGTCTGCCTTGCTGCCAGCAGGCTATTGAAACAAAGGGACCCATCGACATCTTTCAAGTGTAGTAAACTTTTCTATCTCAGAAGGAGACCAACAACATAGAACTAACTTTATTTCTCTTTTCCATGCATAAGTAATGACAAACTGTCCTATAAATAAACCTTTACACAAAATTAATTTGGTTCGTATACAAGACCATTGTTTCAAAACAAATAAAATAATTATTTACAAAGATATACACAGTAGATCAATATGAAACATAATAGGAAATTATTAGAAATAAAGCAAAAAATATGAAAATATTGATGACTAAGGCATGATGCCACATGTCTGGAATCTGAACACCTATGAAGTTTATTACCAGGAATGTGAATTCAAGCCTTAGCTAGGGTTTATATTGGGATTTTGTACAAGAATAAACATATTAAGAGCATGAGATTAAGTTTTTAATATCTTAAATAACTATATCTCCATGTACAGCATATTGCTAAATAGATCTATTTATTATTTATTTATTTATGAGAATAACATTTGTCTAGGGATTAACTAAATATTATGGAATATATAGTTTTGAAGCAAATGTGTGAAGTTTATCAAAAGTGTATATATATTAAGGCAGATCACAAGTCTGAATAAATTATAACTTAATGATTATATCTTGTAGATTATTTAAACATGCATTCAATATAAAAGAAAGACTTCTTTTGCTGTTAGTTTGTAATCTTTGTTTCTTTTAAAATCAAATGTTATTATTCTTGCTAAAAGGAGAAATCACAAAATAGAGTTTAAAAATTTTTTGGAGAATCTAATTGATGTCATATTTTTGATGATTTTAAGTATAATATTTTTGTTGAATACTTGGGAATTTCACATGAAGCAGCCCAATCACATTCATGTCCTGGTCCTCCCAGGTCCACTATGCACCCCATGACCTCTCCCAAAACAAAAGATGAAGAAAATAGAGAAAAAAGTACCAGTTAAAAATGTTCTGTCCATGTACTCTCTGGACATGGTCAAACTAAACATATAAAGATAAAAAACAGAAAAATGTTCACATTTACAATCTTGAGAAAGTGGTGAGTCCACTGAAGTAGCAGTACCTGCTTTCATCTTTGGGAGCATGACCTAGATGAGCAATTAAATGGAAATGAATTCTGGGAAAGTCTTTTCTGGAATAAGAAGAAATAATTTTCTCTCTAACTGCCAATAGTTTACATTATGATTTAGAATCAGGAAGAGTAAGGAGTCGACTAATTCTGGCTTAGTCCTATGTGGCTTCAGGATTTGCTAAACACACCCAAAATAATTGAAAACAATGTTGAGTTAAAGCTATCTGAAGAAATAGATATGCAAGGAATATTGATTTATTGACTGGATTGAAGAGATAAATTTTCAAGTTAAGTCTCAGTAAAAGAAAGAAATTATTAATCAGAATTTGTTCAATTTCTTTGCACAAATCTAACTTGCAATAAGGACTTCTGTGCCATGAATACATATGTCAGCAGAAGTAGATGTCAGTATATCTGAGTGCCCGCAGTTAACAGCTCTGAGGTTCAAGCTCACTCCAGTATGATGACTATCACGAAAAAGCATTTGGCAATAAATGCTGGTGAGAAAGAGGAAGAAAAGTAACCTTTATTCACTGCTTGTGGGAATGCAAGCTGGAGCAGCCATAATGAAAATCAGTATGGACTGTTCTCAAAAATCTAAGAACACACACAGCTATCGTATTACTCCAGTGCATCTCTTCTGGATCAGCTCTTACTGCAGCGGAGTCCTTAACATCGTCTATTGCAGTACTTTTCTCAGCCGGCAGGAAATGGAATCAGTCTAGACGTTCATCAGCAGATAAATGTATTGATGAACAGTGGAATTTTCCTTATTCTTGGACAAAAGTGAAGTGACACCACTTCCAGGTGATGGAAATGGAATTTGTTAGCCTCAAGGAAGTCTTCGGACTCAAAGAAAACAAATACCACACTCTTCCCTTCACATGTGAGTCTGAGACTTTCATTTGCCTATCCCTAACCCTAAACCTAACCTTAACATGTGTACATGTCCTTGTGTGTGCATTAGTGTGTGTGTGTGTGTGTGTGTGTGCATGTGTGTGTATGGTACCACTGTACATAAAAAACAACACCCAAAACCACATGTGGAACAAACATAAGGGATCTGCAAATCCTGGACTGGATTTCCTGCTTTCTAATACAAGGTCCATCAGTTTTAGATACAAAACATGTGCAGTTTGGCATAGACAATTTAAACTGTCATAAGTGTTTTAATTTATTTTAATAATGGATTTCAGTGATTTTGAAGGTGTCTCCTGCTCTATGGTGTGTGTGTGTGTGTGTGTGTGTGTGTGTGAGTATTAGAAATTCCCTTTTAGTATTTATTTACTCCTAATATATTAACACATTTTCTTCTCAGGGACCATTTTAGAGTATTTTAAAATTTCAGATTTTCCTATAAAACTGTTCTCATAGGAATTCAAGCTTTGGATAACTATAGGCAGAATAAATCAACACTTATAAAACATGTATTGATGCAATCACTGGTGTTTACTCATTACTCCATTGCTAATTAAAGGTTTTTATGAACAAATGAGCCATGAATGTTTCTACCCTCTTGAATTTGTGACTTACACATCATTATCCTATTGGTTTGTTTCCATTTCCCTTAAAAAGTTAATCAGTAGATAAGACAAAGAAAAATGTTGTCACATTCACTCAAGTTTTAGTGTCTCTGATAACAATATTACTATTCTTAATCAAGATCTCATATTACAAAACCAGTTTTAAAGAACAAATTGTTCTTTCAAATTTTCCTTCTGTTATTTTTCATTCAACTAAATTTGCTTGTTAGTTGGCTTCCTGGACAATAAATTATTACAAAGAGAAATAAACATCAATTTACAGGAATAGATGCAATCTCCAAGTGACCCATTAATCATTTTCCCTCTTATAACCACTTTCCCTCTTACAACATTGGGAAAACTAAAATGATTCCAGAAGACAGCTCCCAAGACATATTCTTGGCAGGCAATGTCTGGTCTCTGGAGGTCCTTTTGGTCACTACATAAGCACAATTAGGGCTCTTAATTAATTGCTTTCAGTATGGCAGGGTTTTGTAGCACTCTTTACACAGGGGATTCATGCAGCAGACAAAACTTTCTGTGTTGTGAATCCCTGAAGATGCAGTTGCGTATGCCCTGTAGTCACAGAACCAAAGTTTCTTGTGTTTATAGAAATAGTACAGGGACTGAAGGGATTTGCCTCTGGCAGTGTTAGTTAAATGTTGGTCTCAGATATGGGAGATTACAAATTGGAGGTATGTATATCAATTCATTCATCAAGCACTGAGTTTTATTTTTAAATTAAATTTATAAATAAATTACAATATAGAAAAGAGGGTTGTCTTTGTTAGGATTTAATGTTCTGTGACAAAATGCCATGATTATATACAACTTGGGGAGAAAAGGGCTTATTTCACACTGAAGATTACAGTCTATTATTGAGAGAAGTCAGGGTAGGGGCTCATGGTAGAGACCCAGGGACAGGCTATGCACTGGGGCAAAGACTTTGAGGAGTGCTACAGACTTGTTCCTCATGGCTCATTTAGTTTCCTTTTTATAAAGATTCTTCTCTGATACATTACATTCTGAGATCAGTTTCCTTTCTCTCTATTGCTCCCAGACCCTCTTTCAATTCCTCTTTCCCCCATCCACTCCTCCCCCATTCTCTTCAGAAAAGAGCAGGCCTCCCCAAGATATTAACCAACAATAAGACTAGGCACAAGCAAGATATCAACCAACATTAAGACTAGGCACAAATCTGCTTTATTTATTTATTTATTTATTTATTTATTTATTTATTCATTCATTCATTCATTNTTATTTATTTATTTATTTATTTATTTATTTATTTATTTATTTATTTTTTTAGCAGTCCTAGACCACCTGCTCCGGATGGTACCTCCCGCAGTGAACTGGGTCTTCCCAACTCCATCATCAGTAAGGAAAATATCCCATAGGCATGTCCATCTGTAAAGTTGATGCAGCAACTTTCTCAATTGAGGTTCCCTCTTTCAAAATGACTCTAGTTAGTATTAGGTTGACAAAAAATTAGCCAGTACAACTGCTAGAAAAAATACTTTTATAAAATGGTCACCCTTGTAATCCTTATCCAAGCCAAAATATTGAAATTGCCAGACATCCAGAAAATCCTCCTTTCTTCATAAACACAAATGTGATCTGTATTGGTATCCAAATATATTATGGTGTTAGTTTTCCATCTCCAGTGTGTATTCCAAAGCACTATAACTTATTCTTACTTGATATGTGTATTTTTCATGATTTTACAACTTCTTCTAGTACATATGTTTTCTTCCTGCTTTTTTCTTTGTTGAATATTCCTCCACTTTTCAGTCTGATTCTTGTCCTTGCACACTCAGTTAAACATAATATTTATTTTCACCTTTGCATTTTATTAAAATGACGCCTCCATTTAGAAGACTGATTATGTCATGCTTGATTCCATTTTTGGTAGATGGTAGTTGTGTTGTGTAGTTACCTGTTGTATACACACATCACAGCTCCTTTATCAAATCATTTGTTCATAGACACTTGGGTGACCTGCACAGTCAGTGTGTATAGAGCACTGGAAACAAAATTATTTTTTCTAGCATTTTTTGTCACATTGTCTCTGTGTTCCAGTACTAATAATCTGCCAATTTGTGGGTTTTTGTAGTGTAGTGCTGTTTCCCATTTTTAATTTCTTTGTGCTTTTTTTCCTCCCATATGTGTTGGAGTTCATATCCTTTAGTTTGCAGACTCTCTCTCCACATCTCACTGCTTCTGTTTGTTTTGATTTTTATGTTGGTCCTCTGGTGCATTGTGTTCATTTGGATATAATCAGGGGAGAAAGTCAATTGCAGCCAGAACTGTGATTGTACGACATTAATAAATCCCAGTGTTGGCGGAAGGAAAGTATAGTTGTGCCTTAAGTGTTTCTCCTTTAGGAACAAGGTATACTAGAATCATGCCTCAGGGAAATATGGTGGATAAGTAGGGAAATGAAAGGGGGAACCATGTAGAGGTTGTGATGGGATAAAGGAAGAATAGGAAAGAGAGCATATGGGTTAGAGGTCTGAAAATCAGCCTAAAAATGTGTATTAGGTTTGGGGAAAGGAAGAGAAGACACAAGAGAAATGCCCAACATAAGAGATATGTCTCTGAGGCTACTACTCCCTTTATTCCAACTAGCATCAGGCTTTTCTTTATTCTGCTTACACTTCCTGGTACCTCTTTTCTCCTCAAACTGTATATTTTATATTTGTTTCTTGCTCAGCTTGCTTCTTTTCATTATATATCTGTGTAACACTGGCCACTAATAACTAGGCAACACAGTCAATGCTAGGTTGTTTTGAAATGTCCTGTGCCAAAATAGATAATCCATAAATATTCAACTTAACCTCAAGCAGATATTTTGGACAAGGGAAGAAAGCAGCCACATTCTTCACCAATATATCACAAGAATGATCTCTAGGCTACATTCCTCTGAAACCTCTTGAGCCAGGCCCTCATAGTTCAAAGCACCCTCAGAACACTGTCTTACATGTTTCTACTAGTATGATCCATTAAAATCTGCTTAAAGCAGGGGCTGGAAAGATGGCTCAGTGGTTAAGAGCACTGGCTGCTTTTCCAGAGGTCCTGAGTTCAATTCTCAGCATCCACGTGGTGGCTTACAATCACCTATCATGAGATCTTGTGCTCTCTTCTGGCCTACAGGCAGGATACTTCTTAAATAAATCAATCTTTTTTTTTAATCTGCTTAAAGCATCCCAAGGCCTTCCTCACCAAAAAGCCCCAAAGTTCACATTCCTCTAAACAATAGCATGGCCACACCTTTCATAACCATACTCTAGTACCTGGTATCAATTCTGTCTTAGGGTTTTATCATGGTGAATAGATGCCTTGACCCTGACAATGTTTTTTAACTTAAGGAGAATTTTTTTTCACAATTTGGACATATTATCTTTGAATAGTTGTTCCAAGGGCCTTGTTCAATCAGCAGTTAAATCCCTTTTTTCTTCATTAAACCTTTGCATTTATTTTACATGCTGACCACAGTTTTCCCTCCCTTCTCTCTTCCTGTTCCCTCTCACTACCTACCCATCTATTCCGTTCATCCACTCCTCCTCCATTCAGAATGGGGTAGGACTCCTTGGGAGCCAACAAAGCATGTCCTATCAAGTTCAGGCAGATCCAAGCTCCTCTCCCTGCATCAAGGCTATAGAAGGAATCCATTCAAGGGGAATAGGTTCCATAAAGTCAGTCCATGTGCCAAGGACAAATCCTCATCACACTTCTAGAAGCCCCACAAACAGAATGAGTTACTCAATTGTCATTCACATGCAGAGGGGCTAAGTCTGTCCCATGCATGTTCCTTAGCTGTTAGTTCAGAGTTTTTGAGCTCCCATTGGCTCAGGCCAGCTGCCTCTGTAGTTTTACCTGTCGTGATCTTGATACCCCTCCCCTGTCATGCAATCTTTCCTCCCTTCCTTCAACTTGACTCCCAGATCTGGGCCCAGTGCTTGGCTGTGGATCTTTGCATCTGCTTCCATTAGTTATTTGATGGAGACTCTCTACTGACAATTAGGGTAGTCAACAATCTGATTACAGGAGAAGACCAGTTCAGGAAACTTCTCCACTATTTCTAGGAGTCTCTTTACTGGGGTTATCCTTGTGGATTCCTTGGAGATTTCCTGGCACCAGGTTTCTCTATAACCACAAAATGGCCTCCTCTATCAAGGTATCTCTTTCATTACTCCCACTTCCTTCTGCCCCCAACTCATCCACTCTGATCCTTAAGGTTCCCATCCTCTAGGGGGATAAGTTCCCTATATAAGCCAACTCTTATATAGGGAAACATTTAATTGGGACTGATATAAAGTTTAGAGATTTAATACTTTACCATTATGTTAGGAAGCAAGGCAGCATGCAGGCAGACATGGTGCTAGAAAGGTAGCTGAGAGTTCTACATCTGGATCCACAGTCAACAGGAAGAGAAAGAGACTGGGTCTGGTTTCAGCCTCTGAAACCTCGAAGCCCACCACCCCCAGTGCCGTACTTCCTCCAACAAGGCCAAACCTACTCCGACAAGACCATACTTCCTATAATGCTGCTCCTCATGAGTCTATGGGGATAATTTTCACTCAGACCAACACAGGCAGTATATGGCTGCTGAGTGAGGGAAAGTCAGTTTCCTTTTTCTGAGAACAGTGGTCGTTGGTAATTGTTCATGCCTGGTGGTAACTCCACACTCATAAAATGATAACTGGACTCAGTGGGTTATAAACAGAAGACATGACATTGGGAGTTTGCTGACTTGGTTATGTGTGTCCATGGAAATTTGAAAGGGGAGAGTTGGGAATTGGTTTTTATCAAGATACTTGAATAAAACTTTCAAAGAAAAATTACTGAAGTTTAAGACTATATAAGCATTGGTGACCAATGAAATGAAATAGAAGGTATCTTGACAGTCAAAACGTTCCTAGACAAGGGAGAGCCTACTGTCTTGTGTTTTAGTTCAGTCAGGATACTGCATTTAGTTCTGTCAGAAACCCCTGTGGTTTGTACAGCTTATCCCTGATATGATTGGAGTAGGAAACTGAGAATCTCTGGGCTTCAGACTCTCGTATTCCACCCCTGCTGAGGTCTCTACAGTCATTGCATCCTGAAATCTTGTGCTATGAGCCAGAATCATGCTTCAAATTCCATGCTCCTTTGGCATTCTTCTCAGAGTTCAGAAGTTCTTACTCCATGTTGCGGCATCTTTGAAGAAATCTGATTGTCCTGTCTCTAGAAGCTACAAGTTGTCAATAGCCCCTCAAACAGGAGTTGGAATTAATGAGCTCCTTCCAAATCATGCTGGGATTTTGTATAAGCCAAGTTTGTGAAGGATTTTATGCATGGAGTCAAGCCACTGTGAGCTCACATGTGGTGTGACTCTGTTGTGTTTGCAAATACCTCACTGTTTGCAGATATCCAGTGCTTCTGGCTCCTAAAATCACTTTGTCCCATGTAGCTGTTTTAAAGAAAATGGCCCTCAAAGGAAGTGACACTATTAGGAAGTGCAGTCTTGTTGGAGGAAGTGTGCCACTGTTGGCATGAGCTTTGAGGAACCTCTTCTCAGGCTTCAGTGTGACAGTCAGTTGATGTCCTGTTGCCTCTGATTCAAGATGTAGGACTCTCAGCTCCAGCATCACATCTTTCTGCCCACTTCATGTTCCTTGCCATGATGATAATGAATTGAACCTTTGAAACTGTAAACAAGTCATCCCCATTAAATGTTTTCTTTATAATAGTTGCTGTGGTCATGATGTCTTTTCATAGCAATAAGAAAACCCTAACTAAGGCATCCAATTTTCACCCTATTGTGTTGCCTTGTCCAGCCTCAATATGAGAGCTTTTGCCTTATGTTATTGTATTTTGTTTTGTTCTCTTTGACCATTATTTCTTGAATGTATATTTTTTTTCTGAAGATGAAATGAAAGGGTAGTTGATCTATGGGAGAGTGGAAGTTCTGGGGTATGGAGCCAGAATGACTGGGAGAGGGGAAATTGTGATTGGGATGTATTGCTTGAGAGAATCTATTTTAAATTTAAAAAAAAAAAGAATGGCCGTGAAGACTTCAGGATTGGATCTATTGGGTTCTAGTTTGTCCTCATTAAGTTAAATTTTATTACTGCCTTAATTTTATAAGTGTTAAATGGTGAGGATATTTGTAAATAGTTTCCTTTCAATTTTAGTAAGCCATAGTGTATAGATTTATCTACTTGAAATGCTCTAACTCATTGGGGTATAAGTTTTCAAAACATCAAGTAATCCTATGGATCAGTGGTTGTATTATAATGTCACCTTTATTCTTGCAATTTTATTAAGCTGTCTCCTATATACATTTTTGTTTATATTTTTGCTAAGGTTTTGCCAACCTTTTTCATCCTTCAGTTAAACAATCTTCATTTTATTGGTTCTTTGTTTTGTTATTTTCATTAGTTTCAATTCAAATTGATTTCTTTTATTCTATTAATTTTGTGTTTGCTTCTTATTTTTCTACAAACATGACATGTACCATTAGGTTATGACTATGATTTTTATATAGGCAATTATAAACATATCCTTTTCTCATAGAGCCACTGTGTTACTGTGTGTCATATTAAGTATGGCATGTTATTAAGGAATTTAAAATTTAAAAACATCTAGGGGGTGAGCCTTTAAAACCAAGTACTTCCTTAGTATGTTTTCTGTGTTTATACATGATCACTCTGTTAACTGATGCATTCGTCTTTTTCTCCTCATCACATAGCACAGTATATGATGGGAGGTTTTGTGGAGGAGAAGTATATGTGGTACAAGAAGAACATATAATGCACATGCTATGTCCCTGCCCTGAATGCTTTCTTTGGTACTCTATGGAAAAGCAGCTTTTTTTTTTAAATCTCCTTAAGTTCTTTAGGGAACAGATTCCTTTAATATCTTTTCAAAACTAAAATCACAAGATTCACACATAAAGGTTTTTGTCTCTTTGTCTTTTCTGAATTTCTTTTCCTACAAGGCAGTTTGTTTACTAGGGTCATTCAAAACTTCTGCCTTTTGACTAGCTTTCAAAGTGAGAAAAGGCATTATGGTTCTGAGGTAGTACTGGACTTTGTATTATACAATACTGGCTTGCCAAGCTAGATGAACCTGTGGTTTCAAGAGTGGCTTGGCGATTGGGGCTAATCAATTCCTTTCTGATTAGATTTAAGGTTTGTTCTATTGTAGAGAATGCATGTCTGGTGTTATAAATCCAGCCTAAATCCAGTATCTAGAAGGAACTCATAGGAACTACCGTGGAAGTTATTATTGTTATTTCTATTTGTGCTTATATGGGTAGATTTGTGCTACTTGCAAACATTGTCAGAGATGCTTATCTTTTCAGTGTGCAGTGTCAGTAGAAATACACTGGTCATGATGCTGAGAATGTAACTGTGAATAATGATCTCTAAATGGAACATCTTTAGTCAAGACTAAGGCGACATTTTGGAAGAGGAGGAGGAAAGAATCTAAGGGTTGGAGGATAGAGAGTACCTTTGTGAAATTCTGTCTTCTTCACGTGGTCATTCTATTCATTTAACACACAGAAGCGATGGTTACCTGCAAAAAGCCTACACAAGTTCAAGCCCGCCAAATTCTAGCACGGGTGGAGATGAGCTCTCTAGGCTCTACCCCTAACTGAGGGTTTAGTAGTGGCTATTAGCTGTCAAACTCACAGAGATCTGCTTGCTTCTGTCTCCTGAGTGCTGGGATTAAAAGTGTGTACCACTACTGACCAGCCTAGTTATCAGGTTTTAGGATTTGTCCATTGTAAAATTGCCCATGATCCAGTGGATGAGTCCAGACTTCTGCACTAAACCATGAATTAGGGTCAAGAAGTGATCTGAAATTTGGGAGGGGGCAATATTGCTGTCATCTGATAGTACTTGGAGGGAGGAGATGGGAGTAGCCAGATGGTGGTGGCACACAACTTTAATCCCAGCATATGAGAGGCAGAGGCGGGAGGATCTCACTGGGTTCTTCCAGTGAGTTCCAAGACAGCCAGGACTGTTACACAGAGAAACTCTGTGTTGAAAAACCAAAAAAGGATATATTTCTTTTTTCATTTTATTTTATTTTATTTTATTGAGCTATAAATTTTTCTCTGCTCTCCTCCCTACCTCTCCCCTCCCCTTCAACCCTCTCTTACAGTCTCCACGCTCCCAATTGTCTTTTTCTGTTTCCAATGTAGATTAGATCCATGTATGTCTCTCATAGTATCCTCATTTTTATCTAGATTCTCTGGGATTGTGATTTGTACACTGCTTTTCTTTGCTTCATGTTTAAAAACCATTTATGAGTGAGTACATGTGATAATTATCTTTCTGGATCTGGGTTACCTCATTCAATATGTTGTTTTCTAGCTCCTTCCATTTGCCTGCAAATTTCAAGATGTCATTATTTTTTCTGCCTTGTAGTACTCCATTGTGCAAATGTACCACATTTTCCTTATACATTCTTTGGTCAAGGGGCATTTAGGTTGTTTGCAGGTTCCAGCTATGACAAACAAAGCTGCTGTGAACATAGTTGAGCACATGCCCTTGTGGCATGATTGAGCATCTTTTGGGTATGTATCCAAGAGTGGTATTTCTGGGTCTTGAGGAAGGCTGTTTCCTAATTTTCTGAGAAATTGTCAGGGCTGTACCAGCTTGCACTCCCACCAAAAGGATATATTTTATTGAATATATATTTGGAATTCTTAAAGAATGAATTAAAAATTTAATATAAAATGTTCCTCAGTCATGTCACATTCTGAGAATGTACTCAATAAAGTTGATAGTATCCAAAATTTTAAATGTACAATAAATATAAATGGTTGAGTTCTTATACTTGCCAGTAACAATATCTGCTACAAGTAAAATTGAGTAAATCAAATATGTATTTAGTGTTACCTATGTGCCAGCATGTGTTGTATTTACAGTTCAGAATGCTTATCAGGACTGTTCACAAATTATACTGCATCGTAGAAATAGAATGCACATAGTCACAAGTGTATCATTAAAAACCATCAGAACTTAAGATGGCATTTCATTTAGCATGAATTATTCTTTACTTCCTTATAAAAATTACTTTAGTATATTATGCACTGACATTTAAAAATGAATACTGTTGGAATAAAATAGTCTTCTATATTCTTCAATAATAGAAGAACTCAAGTCATTTTTTAACCTAGAAGAATTTAATATATTTTTCTAAGTCTTTAACTATTAAAACATCTGAAGCTCTACCACAAACCATGCCAGCTACCAAAAGTCCAGGTAGGATACCTGCCTGCTAACTTCCCCTACTCTATCAATCTCTTGGTGATACTGTCTCCATTTTTATACCCTCCTCATTGCCATATCCTAGCCCCCAACTGGGAAAGAGATACTCTGCTCTACCAGAGACCCTGTTGGCCCCTAGAAGTCTAGGTAGGTCCCCTTTCCATGGACCTCACCCACTCTTTCACTCTTTCCAAGTCCTCCCATTCCTCAATTCCTACCACCTATAGGTAACCAAGTCTTAGCCACTAATTTAGGTGGAGACCCTCTGTTTGACCAGGGGACATGATGGATACCAGATATTAAGCCCCCAACTCTAGCGAGAATCCCTGAGCAACCACAGACCACACCCACCAGATGACTAGAGAGGAATCAGAAATCGTGGAACAAAGCATCCAATAAAGGTAAACTCAGAAATAAGCATCTAGACATATAATCAATACAAACCCAAGTACTCAGACACCACCACAAAGACACAATTAGCAACAACCAAGGCAATGTGTCACCACAAAGCCCAGCTATCATACTAGAGCAAGTCCTACAGATATTCCAACACAGCAGAAGCATAAGGAAATAGCTGTAAAACCAACTTTATGAATATAATTTATGTTCTTAAAGAAGAAACAAATTATCCAAAGAAATTGAGAAAAAAACTAATAAAAATAGAGGAAATGAATTTATCCTTTAAAGAAAGTAAAGAAAAACAAACAATTGAAGGAAACAATTGAAAATGCTCAAAACTGAATATGGAAACTGAAACAATAAAGAAATCCCAAACTGAGGGAATTCAGAAATGGAAAATGTAGGTAAGTGAATAGGAGCTATAGATCCAAACATCACCAACAGAATATAAGAAATGGAAGTCAGAATTTCAGGTGTTGAACATATGATAGAAGAACTTAATATATCAGTCAAAGAAAAGGTTGTATCTATAAAATTATCCTACAAAAAGCATCCAGGATCCAGGACACCATAAAAAGACCAGACCTAAAAATAATAGAAATTTTTGGTGGCCATGCCAGAGGAGCACCAGGTAGCTACTGAGTTTCCAGAGATCGGCCAACCAGGAAGCAAGGCACTGATGGAGGATTCTAAAATAGACAAGGTCACAGGAGTTTCAGTTCCAGAATATCTCTTGCTATTGTTTTACCTTAGTGTGTTTGCCACAGCATTTTTCTCTGGTATCTAGCATTGTGTGAGTAGGTGTGGGGGATCCCCACAGCCTTTAATGTCATGTGAATATCTCATGGAAATATCCTATTCTACTGGACATTCTTACTTGTAAATTATTATGAAAATGATTTTCACTTAAGCTGTACTGTTTAACTATAAATTATTTTTATGTATTAGTAGTGTTAGTTTAAACAGAATTTTAGTGATTGAGGATTTTTTTAAAATAAATATTGTAAGGTATTATGATAGTGTTTAGTTTAGTGGGAATTTAATATAGGTAATGGCAGGATAATGTGTTGTCCCAACCCCTGATTCAGTAAAGGATAGAAAATAAGAACAAGAAAGTGTCAGGCAGCTAGAACTTAAGGGTTTCTCTTGAAGAGCTGTAGCTTAGGTTAATGATCAAGAAAAGCAATTGTGTCCAAAAGACAGGCTAGCTCAATTGATTTTCTTTTATAATTTATTTAATTTTAAATCTATCTTTTTTATTTTACATACCAATCCCAGTTCCCATGCTCTCTCCTACTCCCATTCACTCCACCTACCCCTCTACTTCACCCCTCATTAACTCCTCAGAGAAGGTAAGGCACATTGCTTTGGGGAAGTTTCAAGGCCCTCCTTTAGGCTGAGCAAAGTATCCATCCAAAGAGATGGATTACCAAAAAGCCAGTACGACAGGAGGGATAAATCCTGTTGCCACTGCCAGAGCCCCTTTTTCTGCCCCAGCCATACAACTATCATCCACATCCAGTGGGGCTAGTTTGGCCCTATGCTGGATCCTTCCAGCTGCAGTTGGTGAGCTCCCATTAGCTCATGTAAACTATTTCAGTGGTTGTACCAACCATGGTCTTGACCTCTTTACTCCTATTTTCATCTCTGTTCTTCCTCCATCTCATCCATCCTGTTCCTCAAGTTCTAATCCCCATTTCCCTTCCTCCCTCCCTTCACTCCCCACCCCCATGCTCCTAATTTTATCAGGTGATCTTGTCTATTTCCCCTTTCCAGTTGGATCTATGTATGTTTTCCTTAGGGTTCACCTTGTTACTTAGCTTATCTAGGATCATGGACTACAGCTTTACAGGTAATATCCACTTATGAGTGAGTACATACCATGTTCATCTTTCTGGGTCTGGGTTACCTCACTCACGATTCTTTTTTCAGTTCTCTCCATTTGAGTGAAAATTCCAAAATGTCATTTTTTTAACTGCTAAGCAGTACTCAATTGTGTAAATGTACCACATTTTCTTCATCCATTCTTCAGTTGAGGGGAATCTACATGGTTTCTAGGTTGTGGCTATTATAAATAATGCTGCTATAAACAGAGTTGGACAAATGTCCTTGTAGAATGATTGAGCATCTTATGGGTATATGTCTAAGAGTGATATTGCTGGGTCCTGAGGTAAGTTAATTCCCAATTCTCTGAGAAACTGCCATACTGATTTCCAGAGTGGTTGTACAAGCTTGGATTTCTACCAGCAATGGAGAAGTGTTCCCCTTACTTCACATCCTATCCAGCATAAGCTATCATTGATGTTTTTGTTTTTAGCCTTTCTGAGTGGTGTAAAATGATATTTCAGAATTGTTTTGATTTGCAGTTGCCTGATTGCTAATGATGTTGAACATTTCCTTATGTGTCTTTCAGCCATTTGAGATTCTTCTTTTGAGAATTCTCTGTTTAGTTATGTACCCAATTTAAAATTGGATTATTTGAGATTTTTATGTTTAATTTCTTGAGTTATTTATGTATTTTGGAGATTAGTCCTTTGTCTAATATGCAGTTGGTGAATTCTAGGTAGTCTTTAATTTCTTTCTTTCTTTATTCATTGACCCAGGGGTGGTTCAATTGAGCACTGTTCCATTTCTATGAGTTTGTAGGCTTTCTGCAATTAGTGTTAAATTCCAACTTTAAAACATGGTAATCGATAAAAGACAGGGGGTTACTCTAATTGTTTTGTATCTGTTGAGGTTTGCCTTGTTACCGAGTATGTATTCAAATTTAGAGAAGGTACCATGATGTGTTAAGAAGAAGGTACATTCTTTTGTGTTTGGGTTGAATGTTCTATAGATGTCTG
>LOEQ01015465.1:0-15395 GCA_001685075.1 Bramus lutescens
TCTATGGCTTCCCACTGGGGCAGACGTTCCTCCACGGCTGGGAATCAGCCACCTTAAAATGTCACCAGTGCTGAGGCTGAGAGACCTAGCATCGGCTCACTGACCTTTTTATTTTTCTTTGATTGAAAATAGATTTTTTTTCATATAGCATATATCCCTATTTGAGTTTTCCCTGCTTCTACTCCTGCTAGTTCTTCCCCACTTCCCCTCCATCCAGATCCATCCCCCTTCTGTTTCTCATTAGAAAACAAACAGATTCCTAAGGGATTATAATATAATATAATGATAAAACAAAAGCGTCAGAATGGGACAAGACAAACAGAAGGAAAAAGAGGCCAAGAAACAAGAAACAGATATAGATACAGAGACCCCTCGTTTATGCACTCAGGTATCCCACATAAACACAAATCCAGAAGCCATATGTATATACCAAGGACCTATAAGGAAAAAAAAGAAAGAAAAAGCCCCAAGCTGACATTATGAGACAAGGAACTTCCAAAGATGCCTCTGAGTTCACTTTCTGTTGGCCATGCTGGCCGTGCAGCCTGACACAAGAATATTTTGTTTCTCCAGTGAGCCTGCCTTGGAGAAATCTAACTTTCCATTTGCAAGTGGTTATCACTTGGAGACACTTCTGGTTAGCTGTGGGGGCCTGTGTCCACTTCTCCTTTCACTAGGACCCCATCTGGTGCAGACCCGTGCAGGCCCTGGGAATGCTGTCACGGTCTCTCTGAGTTTATATGCTCGTCATCAGTCCTGTTGTATCTAGAAGGCATTGTTTCCTTGGTGTCCTCCATCTCCTCTGGCTCTTAGACTCCTTCTGCCTCCTCTTCTGCAGGGTTCCCTGGTCGCTGTTTAGAGCTGAGCCTTCCAAGGTCCCTCACTCTCAATATATTGCTGGGCTATGAGTCTCTGGATTTGTTTCCATCTGCTGCAGGAGGAAGCTTCTCTGATGCTGGCGGACGTTTTCTCATCTTTGAAATCACTCCCTAAGCAAGGCCATCATTATTTTCCTTTATTCCATGCATGGCACCCAGGATGGGCACATGGCACCCAGTGAAAGACAGCAGGCTTAGTTCAGGTTTTACAGAGGAATCCTTCCACCCTGGCTTAGGCCTTGATAAGACGTTCTGTTTGAATTTACTGTAGGACACACATGCCTGTGTGTGCGTGAGTGCTTGTGGGTGTGCATGTATGTGTGTCTGTGTGTATATGTGTGTTTATGCATGTGTGTCTCTGTATCAATGTCCATGTGTATGTCTGTGTCTATATGTGGGTCTATAACTATGTATGTCTGTGTGTGTACATGTTTCTGTGTGTGCGTGTGTTCATATACATCTGTGTGAGTGACCAGGCTATGGTGATAGTCACAAACTTCTAAAAAGGAAAAAAAACTGAACATAGGACCCAGTCAGAATTGACTTTCTTAGCTCAAGGCAAAGCTAATGCCACCCTATCCTGCTGTGCTGTGTGTGTCAAAGCTGACACTGGGGAAGATATTTCTGACTGGTCAGTCCGTCTCCTGGCTGAGAATGCTCACTTCTACCCAATCTTTGGTGTGGATAGCACATACTGGTTTCCACGCCTCTGCCAACCAGTAAGCTAACTGGAAAAGTTCCTCGGCTCATCAATGCCACACCAACACCAGGGCCTCTTGGGAGCACGCTGGGTCCCACAGAGACCTATTTTCTTCTGTAGAGTCATGAGGCCCACTCACGTTGGGACGTTTGAACACACACCCAGCATCTATTGGATTCAAGCATGCTTCTTAAAGTTGCTACACGAGCTGGGAGTGCTGTTCTGAACTCCTAGTGATGGGACAGCCTGCAGCCAGAGCTACAGAGGCGACCACCCGCTGGATGTACTCGCAAGGAATCATCTGCACAGATGGAAGGAAGACAAGAGCAATTTGGTGGGTGCTCATCCTGCACCCCTCCCCCACAGCGCCTCCCGTTCTAGTAAAGCCTCTGTGTTCTCTCTCAAGTCTTATGTTCCCGGAACACGCAGAGAAGGGGTCCTTCCTCTGCACTATTTAGCTGTCACTGTTGCCACTTAATAAACAGTTAAAAGTCAGTGACTCAGCTTGCAGGTGCCAGTTTGGCCCTGGTGACTGTCAAATGGACCCGTCCCAGCTAATTTCGGTCTTCAGCAGCAACGTTCAGGGTGCCTGGAGGCAGGCACGATGCCAAAACAGCCCAACACATTCCAGGACCCAGGAGGGCAGGAAGAGTGGATGGCAAAGTCCTGGGTCTAGGGGAGTGATGTGTTGGTGTCCAGGTGTGGAAGATGGACTCAGGAGAAGGAGTGTGGTAGCTGGCAGTGTGGCAGTGAGCGTCACTGCTCTACACACGCTATAGTCTTTCTGCACCATCGAGGCCAAGCACCCTGAAGGAGTCTGCCAGGTGTCTGATGTGACTTCTTCAGGTGTCTTCACACATACCCTGAAGGAAAGGAAGGCCATGAAGGGGCACTCAGGATTCTTCAGGCATGTTCTCATCATGAACAAGCTAATTGAATCACATATTCCTTATACCAAGTACGGCTTCATTCATAGTTACTTAGATGTTGTTAGGCCCCACATTGGGCCAGCTCTAACGACATTAAGGAAGCCAGTGTGTGGTGGTGGGCACCTGCAAGCATTTTTTTAAACTAACAGTTTTATTTATTCTTTAACATTTGCAAACATTTACACACTATGTCTTCATGGACTTTAATACACCCAGCAAGGGACATTCCACTGCATTCAAACAACCCCGTGGCCCAGGTGATCACCACGAGTCAGACACTGTTCAGTTCCGAGGACATTAGAGCATCATCTCCAGGCTCAGGCTAGTCAGAGGAAGTAGCCACTTGCAAAATGACTTGGTTTACAAAATGAGAGAAAACGAGGGTGTCTTCCCTCATGTAGGATAGGATATGAGATTTAGAGTCAGCCATGGGGAAATGAGCCAAAAACTATGTGTGGTTCTATTACCTTTAAATCTGATCGGCAGGAGTTTTTCCACAGCCGCCATCACTTCCACCCTTCCCACCCTTCTATCTCATTCCACGGTTACTGTTCTGGCTTCTTACTCTTCTGAGCTTCGTTTACAATAACATCTCCCTGGTTCTTCCATTTCTCGAAATCCCTAATATAAGGCTTTCTTTTTCCTCTTTAAAGCCAGATGGGGTGCCATCTCCTCCAGAAGTCCTTTTGGAGGTTCCCCTCCACTCCCAGAATCAGGGGATCCACTCACAGGGAACACACTCATTTTTTACTTCATTTGATGTGATAAGAATTAGATTGTTGTTACAGAGACTGTTGTATCAGTACACATTGTTACTAACCACCAGGAGGACGTTTGTACACAGAAATAAGGAAAATGAGTACCAGTTAGACTTTGTTCCCAAATTTAATAAGAATGTCACCATAGCTTCCCAGGTTCCCTGTACAGTGTCTCCTGTTCCTCCACCAGCTTGCTGCCAGGACCCTGTCCTTGTACAATACCCTGGACAGACTCCCCCAGAGCCCGTTCTATGTTGCAGCTCACCATGGTGTGTGCTGTTCTCTCTTTGATGAGGTCTGAGGTCTGAGGCATGGAACCAAATGTAAAAAACCAAACCAAAACAAAACAAAACAAAAAAAAACCTTCACTACGGCCTGGAGGTACCTGCTAGTCATCTGAACTAGTCAAATCCAGGACCTCTGACCTTGTGTGGTCACTTCTCTATGTTGCCCAGGAAGGTGGCAAGAGGCTAGGATAATACACATTCAACTAAAACCCTATTTGACTCAAAAGACACATCTTGAGGAAACTTTCTTGCCATTTGTAGACAGGGACCTTTCATGACGCTAGCCCAACTTTGTGGACCAGTCTTCAAGCGTTTGGCTTTGAACCTGACCAGTCCCTCGCTCAGGTGTTGAAAGCCCAGTTGGTAACTAACACTTGAGGAAGTTAGTGATAGACATGGACTTCAAGAGCTCATAGTCAGGGCTCCAAAACCCCAACCACACACCCCATTGAATCATGGACAGGATGTAGCACTTTGACGAGCCTCAATAGGCTCCCATCCCTCGGTTACTCCTGCAATTCAAGGCCTGTCCTTTTTCAGGGTTTTATAAATAAATATCCATGCTCTTGTTGTCTGCTTTATGTAAGTTTCATGAGATTGCTCAGTGGAGAAAGGTAATTGTTACCAAACCTGGCGACCCAAGTTCAATCCTTGGCATTCTTGTGGTAAGAAAAAGCTAACTCCTGTAAATTAGTCTCTGGCTTACAGACAGAAGGACAGATGGACACACACACACACACACACACACCCCAACACTATGTTAACCAGTCAATAAATGTAATTAAACTTCCAAGTTGGACCTCACCACTCTAGCCAAGGCTAGTACTGTAACGCAGCACCTGGGAACAGTAGATCAGAGGAATGAAAATGGGCTGTGGTTCTCACCTAGTGACTAACAGGAAAGACCTAGTGACAAGGCCCTGGGCTCTGACTCACTCTTGGCTTCATCCTACTCTCAAAGACTATAATAACTCCCACCCTCTTGAAACCAGAGCAAAGATGATACATAAAACAGTGTACAAGGTCAGTGTGCAATGAAATCTCTTGTTAAGCTTTTATTTGGTATTGAAGGATGTTATCTTTTTAGTCAGTATTTGATAGCAGATAACAAAGTGAATTTTCAAAAGCTGTTTCCTTTCTCCTGTGGCTGTTGGGAGACTTGGTGTGGATGCTTCATCCACAGTCACAGTGGATATCTGAACTGGAATGTTTAGTGCATGAATTTTTCTTTAGTTCTTACAATATTTTCTTTTTCTTTTACATTCAGATTTTTGAAGTCAGTATTTTATCCAAATGATACATTTTTGAAAAAGATAAAGTATATTCTATGAAAATTATTTTTCTTATGAAAACAGAAAATATGTGCTCCTTGTCATTTGCATCTTATTATATTTCCAGAATGGGAACAAAATACAAATAAAGCAGAGATAGACATGTGTGTTCATAAACACAAGCACACGGATATACCCATTCATAATCACAGGCTGATAAGTTTGATAGCTGACTTGCCAAAAGCAAAGGCAGCAAGCACACAGAACCTTTATGAATAGGGGTTGCCAGCTTCACTGGTGTAAAGACTCTAGTCATGGCTAACTCTAAACTACCAGTAAGAAAGCTATGGCTTACTCTACTCCCAAAGGTTCCCTGCTAAACTGTTGGACAAAGTAGGAACACAGGCAGGAAAGAGGTGAAGTCAGCCAGGTGCATCCTTAAAGGCCCAGACTCCTGAGGAAAATGAAGAACGAACAACAAAGCTCTCACATCCATATGAAGCCAGACTTTTTATATTTTATGCATTCACTCATTTATTCAGTATGCGTTTTTATAGTTGTAACTGGATGTCAGGCACTTGTTATTGCTGTTAGGTTTTAAAGAAATGGATTGCAATTCCTTGGACCCAAGAAATGGAAGGGTGATGATGGTGATGACCCAGGTGAGAACTGGGCTTTTGAGGCCAGTGGGGCAGCTGACCACTTCCAACATGGGTGGGATGACCAGAGAGATTAATGGCTTTGTGACTCTGGAAAGAGGGCTTCATAGGGCAAAGGCAGCCAAGAGAAGGGCCATCCAGCTGATACATAAATACACAGCTTATTTGCCAGAATGCTTGCCTAGCATGTACAAAGCCCTGGGTTCAATCCCTGGTAACCCATCAAACAGTACTAGTGTCACATATTGGTAATTGCAGCACTTGGGGGTCTGTGGGTGTAGGCAAGGAGATCAGGGTTCAAAGTCATCAGTAGGGCCAGTCCTAGGGTACATGAGACATGATTTCAAAACAAACAAACAAAGAAAAATGTGTTTAAAGAGTATTAAATCATTTGAAATAATCTGAGTTTATATTCAATATACAATGATTAGACTTTTCTGTCCAAAGAACATTTTTCTTTCTAATGTTTTGTGGGAATCATAATCAATTTATTTTTTTCTGACATGATCATGATTTTGTTTACAAATGTGTTTCCCACCATAAAAAATCAATAA
Organism: Bramus lutescens; assembly: GCA_001685075.1. Classification (NCBI taxonomy): domain Eukaryota; kingdom Metazoa; phylum Chordata; class Mammalia; order Rodentia; family Cricetidae; genus Bramus; species Bramus lutescens. The sequence goes on from LOEQ01015465.1 coordinate 6,037, forward strand.
AATTGCATTACAAAGATTTCTGAAAAGCCAATAGTGATTCTACTTTAGTGTTTATTATAGAACTTTGTAATAAAACAATTACAATGTCAAATAGAAGAATGGTAAAAATCAATGGGGTTTGAAATGATATGTAGTAAAAAAAGATCAGTATAAAGTATATTGATGTGAAATGGTTTTATAGTTATAGTTTTGAGAACATTTGTGGAGAAACAAAACAGCCTTGGGCTGGAAAGATGGCTCAGGGCTGAAGAGCTTGATGTATAAGCATGAAGACCTAAGTTTGGATTTCCAGTACCCATGTAAAAGCCACATCTGGTTGAGTGATTCTGTAACCCCATGGCTAGGGTGTAGAGACAGGCAGATCTTGGCAGCTAACTGGTCAGTCAGTCTAGCCAAAATAGTAAGATCCAGGGCAAGAAAGAGATGTCAACCTCTGACCTTCACACATGCCTCTAAGAATGAATGTAGCTTCAGGCACACTTACACCACACACACATACAAATGAGAGTGTGAAAAAAAGCCTAATGCTCCATTGACTTTAACTATGTATATATATATATATATTATAAATGCATAAAATAGAGAAATAACTTGCCTCTAGGATATTTGTATATTTGGAAGAGAGATGATATCACCTTGTTATGCTTAAAATCCTCATCATGATGTATATATTTACTAGGGTGTTCACTGCATAATATCTAATATATCAGTCAGAAGAATGAGGGTGTGGGAGGCTCACACTTCTAACACTACAACAGAAATTAGGTAAATTATTCATATATCTTCCCTGTCTTTTATTTTTTAAAGGGACACACATATGGATATAATCATGGTGTACACAGAGATTTCCTCATTTCTTTTCAGCCCACACTTAAATGTATTGTTGCCAAGTTACTATAACTAAGGATAAGTTAAAGTATATGCAATGGAGAGATAGTATAGGGATACACAGCATGAGGACCTGGGTTTGATGCCCAGAACCTACACAAATATAAACCAGATACAGTTGTAATCACCGCATAGTCCAGTCCTTGAGAGGCAAAGACAGATGGATCCTTGGGACTCACAGTAAGCTCAGTGTACTGAGGCCAGTGAGAACCTCTGCTTCAATCAACAAGGTGGGTGGCTCCTAAGGAGGTTGACCTCTGGCCTCCAAATGAACATATACACATTTGCATATGTACCAGCAAAACCTTGTACCGACAGGAACACCATGCCCACATACACACACATGCAATTTGTGTAATGGCCTTCTTTGAAGTGTACACTTGATATTTCTTATTAATTATGGACATCTTTGCACATAGTTTGATCCCAAAACTAAAACTCAAAGAGTTGCACAAACATGGTAGTTTTCTTGTGTATGTTGATTTTTTTCCCAAGAGTCTTATATTGTTGATTAGCCACATTCCAGTAAGAAAGGAAGACCTGAAATTGAGGGCAAGCCAGAGGCAGTCAGTATCCACTAGGCATCTGCTAACTGCCTCTGCTAGTGGCCACAGGACACTTGAGGACTTGTCCGGTGCTCAGCCCAGTGTAATTGGTGTCCAATGGCTGTGAACTAAATTAAACTGAAGATAAACAGGAGACATGCGAGTGAACTCCAGCTAAAAAGGAACAGGCGATGGATGCCCCAGCAGCCCAGGTGGCAGCCGACCAGGAATCTGGTGTTTTGTTGACAGCAGCTCTGCTCCCACAGGCACCTTTGGGTGGACAGACAGGCTCAGTAATTGGAGATGTGCATCTGGCCATGGCTCTAAAGCACCCAGGCGTGAAGGTCTTAGCTTATCCAGGGCAAGTGGCAGACAGCGTGTGCAGCTGAACATCCAGAGAGGCTGTCCATAAGCTCAGCCCGAGTGTACTTGCTGCCGCAGAATACAGCCACGCATCTATTTTCTTTTTAAAGAATAATTTTATCGTTCTATTTTATGCCTATGTGCATGGGCCTGAGCATGTGCACATCATATGTATGGAGGTGTCTTCAGAGGCCAGGAAAGAGCACCTATCCCCTGGAGATGGAGTTACCAGTGGTTGTGAAGCACTTGATATGAGTGCTGGAAACTGATCCCAGGTCTTCTGCAAGAGCAGCGTGTGCTCACCTCTTGACCATGAGACATCACTCCAGTCACCCATGTATTTTACTATCCACTGGTCAGTGGCTCCCTAGTCCACCACTCGTTTTACTCTAAAATAATCCAAGAGTTGCAGGAGGTGCTGTCCAGTGCTGACAGCAGGGCACTGCAGTCTCTATGTGTGGTTCATTCTGCATCCCACAACCTGAGCAGTAAGATACAGAAGACCTCTGCTTCATGAAGAGTTCTTTTAGAGTCACCCATCCTAATCCCCATTCCCATCCCTTCACAGTCTCCAACGCTGGGCCCTGGGAAAAACTTACCTGTTTTTGCATCCATAAGCATTATCTTAATAATGATTAATAAGCAGAATTCTATCATATGTGGTTGTGATAGGCAGTGCTAGCTCTCGAGTTGAATTTAGAATGTGGGCATATCTGTGAGAGGCTTACTGAGTTGGGAATACTTAGCCTGAATGGGAAGACTACCACTAAATAGGCCAGGAACTCGGGATGTATATAAATGAGAACATGATCTGAGCACCAATGTGCACATCTGTCTGTTTCCTGACTGTACAGATGCCATGTGACCAGCTATATTGTCTTGCTACTATGATGTAGCCATGATTTAATGAACCTGTCATCATCTCTCCAGCGTGTTCTTGGAACTCCTTGGCCGTTCTCAGAGCTTACAATCTCACAGGTACCCTTCCAGATGAATTCCTGCAGTTGGCTTTGCATTGGTTTCCCGGTCCACACAGTGTCAGCTCTGGGTTTCTTCATCCTGTCCGTCCTCTCATCCTGAGTAATGGTTTTATGAGCAAAACAGCCAGGCTCCGTCTCCAACCTCGGCGGCTCTCATTTCAGGAAGGAAGAAAATGAAAGTGGAAAAAAAGTAAAACACTCTTTTTTTTTTCTTAAGAGGTGGCAGGAAAGCAAACTTTCATAGAAATCCCCAGCTGACTTATGCATTCATGGTTTCAATCCTAACAGTGTCAGCGAGCCACCAGGACAGATCTTATAAGTGCCATTTTGTGTTTGTCTCACCACGTGACCACGGTGGGGGGGACCCCAGTGTTAAGTAAAGGAGGGGAGAGTGATTTGGGGTAGAAACCAAATGATCCTTCATTTATCAGGTTAGATCTCTTTGATGGCTGCCGTGGTTAGTAGTGATCATCAAACTTGACAGTCTAGACTCACCCAGGAAGCATGTCTCTGGAAATGCCTGTGAGGGACTACTTAGATTAGGTTAGCTGAGATAGAAGAGCCGTCCTGACCCTCTGCAGCGTTCTTCCACACTGTGGGTCCTGAACTGAACAGAAATGAGAAAGTATGAGGCACCACTCTCTGCTTCTTCAAGCCACTGCCGCCATCCATTCCCTCTCCCCACCATGATACCACCAAACTGTAAGCCAAAATAACCCTTCCTTCTTTAAGCAGCTTGTTTGTCATCTGTCTAGCTACACAAGTAGCTAACAATATCTGTGGATGACAATGGCTGTCACCCTTAGAACACTAGTTGTCCATGTCTGGCCCTCATTGGGACACCCAGGGCCCTTTAAGCTCTGTGCTTTTGTGTCTGTTTTCCTTTGGATGGACTTGTTGACACCCTTCACTTGTTCCTGGGATTTACCCTCTCCACGTCACTCTGCAAGATAAGTGTCATCATTTACACTGTAGCTTGATGCTACGCTTTGGGTCCAGGGACCTTCCCTTTGGTTTCAGAAGTGGATGTCATTCCCATGGGTAACATGATGGCTCCAGGCTTGCTCGCCTGTGCCGATAAGCACACCAGATGAAGGAATCTGCTTTTATCACAGACTCATCACGCAATGGTCTCTCTTCTGTGCATGCTGTACTGTGGAAACACCTTCTTATGGTAGCTTATGCCTAGAAAGGTGGCCTCCAATGAGCCAGACAGAACATACCACCAGCCTATCCTCCACCTGAGCCACTGAGTGTTCTGTGCCTGTGGCTAATAACCTATCTGCATTAGAAATGCTTCCCTTTGTCAGTGTGTGGCTTTTGTGAGCCTTTTTTTTTAATAGAAGGGAAGAAAAGTTTCTCAACTTAGCATAGTGAAGCCTGTTTTCTAAAGGGCCTATAAATAATCTTGAATTCCTGGTGCTGCTGCCTCGAAATGTGGCTCTCTTCTGAGCTGCTATGTCCGCTCTTTCTCTGAAACTGGAGTCGTCATTCAAAAATAGTTTCACTCAATTTAACTGCCTATTGAGCCCTCTAAATTACAGATATTAAGCCCTTGGTTTCAAAACAAACTTAATGAACAGTTCTGACAATCTATAAGCAAGGCCACTGAAAATTCATGGGCCAGATGGAATCACAGATTACAACATTTTCCTCCTGGCCTGCAATTTCCCGCACCTGGATCGACATTCCAGGGATACATATTATGTCTGCTGCAGTAGCTCCTGATAACGGAATCTGGGCTTTAGAAAGCTCCATGCCTATGGAGAAAGGCCTTTTAACCCCACCGGCAAGCCCTTGAAATGTCAGAGCAGAGCTCAACCTGACAATGTTGGTGGCATGGTCCCCTAAGGGAACTCTGCTTCCACAAACTTAATGGATGTGGTTTTTATTAGTGTCAGTGAGGACTTTTCCAAGAGGAAATTCTTGGAGAGAAGAAGCTGAAATATGGTATTAGGTAGGGGCAGTCACCACAGTGGCTTGGAAAGTTCTAGACCCTTCAAAGGTATGAGATAAGGAAGAGAAGGGTGTTTGAATTAATAAAGGAAGAAAGTAGAGAGCCTGAACAGCAAGCTGTTACCCTAAGGATGTCTCAGTTATTCATAGGAGGAGGAGCTTGTTAATTTGTAATGCACTTTAGCTATTCCCCTGTCTGCTTTATGGATGGAGAATGCTGGATAGCATCCTTACCACAAGAGAAAGGCAGGATGCAGGGAGTTAGGGAACAGCAGGAGGCAAACTGGTTCCCTGTACTCAACCAGACCCAAAATCTGGCCAGGAGTGTGTCTCCATGGATGTTTTCAAAACAAGCCTGCTCTCCTCCCCCACATCTAGATGTGTTCTATCATTCTTACATCTTTTCCCATCTGTCTGACTGAGAGTAGAGGAAAAGGTTATTCTACTTGAGAAGCTTAGCAGGTTCACCTCTCTGTCCCTTGTGCTCTATGAAGCCCAATGCAAGAAAACCCTGAGATGTTTTGGTCAACAGACCACACGCTCCAATTTCCCTGGGCAAACTGAGTGATTTCCTTCTATGACAATCAGAAATCCACCTGACAGGCGGGTTCTATTTAAAGAAAGAGAGTCACTGAACAAGAAAGCAAAACACAGCTTCGGGTACCGAGATGTGTGAAAGACAAGACTCACCTGGGTTGTCAGCAGGACTGAACCCACTTAAACTTGTAAATGCTGTCCCCAGCCACTGCTCTCTGCTCCCTCATCACAGATATCAGGAGGGTTTAATCCAAAGAGACTTTGAGTGGCTGTCTCCTGGAGTCCCAAGGGCAAAAACGCCTTTGATGTTAAGCAAAGCAAATCCCATCAGCCTTATAGTCCCGCCCAGAACTCTAGGAAATATTGCTGCCAAATGGTTGTGTATTAGAGGATAGAACATCCCTAGAGAGTTGACAGTCTAGCTCTTTGGATTTACAGACATGCAGTAAACTCCAGATAATAATAGGTGACAAAGTAAGCCACCTGTGGGATGCTGCTTGTCACCACAGGCTATTGTCATGTTGTTCAACTCCAGTTCTCCACAACCCTAAAACACTGAACCCTACTAATAGATAATTCATGAGGGTTACTTTTATATTTCAAGTATCTGGTGGGAATCGGATTATTATACCCAGTAAGCCCCCCAAATAGTAGAGACTAATCTGTTTCACAAGGAGAAGGTAGTTCCCAACTTTGGGCTGAAATCTGGTGATATAATTTATTTTAAAGTTATTACTGGATGACGGTCTGGCAGGTAAAGATCCACTGATGATGCCTAAATTATAATCAACATTATGTCATAGTCACTAAGTGGATTTAGGTGTGATATTTAAGTGACCCTTATGTTTCTGTTGAAGCACACAAGAGAGATTTTGGTGGGAGAAAGTCAAGAATGCCTGGGAGGGATGTTCAGCAAATGTTCAACCTTCCTCTCATGGCTCTTGACCACCAGCTGTTAAGCAGATGTTGATGACCTGATCTTACCTAGAAAACAGTGAGAAAGGTTCCCCAATTCTTTCTCCCTCACCTACCCCTGCCAAGCTTTTAGCCTGTGGATCCTGAGGAAGGAATGGGAGCCTGTGGTGAAAAACCTCAGGAAGAGGTAGGGACTGGTTCTTCAGGAATTATCTTCTGTGGGCACACAATCACTATGTTATAGATTTCTTAGAGGGGGAAGAACTTAGACCCAGAGAAACACCAATCATTCAGAGCTCATAGCCAATCAACCAATGTACCATTGGTCTTCAATCCAAGTCTTCAGAACCTAGGCACAGATCCCTGCACCAACCACCAGGATGCACAGATAAATGCCTGAGATTGTAACACAGACTTCCAGAGGGCAAAGCTATTATTTCAGCATGTACCCACATGAAACAACAATTTTTAAAACGTTTTAGAATATTTGTTTATTTGTTTGAGATGTGTGTGTGTGCATGTGTGTGTGTGTTTGTGCGTGTGCGTGTGTGTGTGTATGTGTTGGTATGTAGGTGGAGATCAGCAAACCACCTGTGTGAGTCACTTCTCTCCTTCCACTCAGGTTCTCAGGTGTAGAGGCAGGGGCTTTCGCCCCCTGAGCCATCCTGACAGTCCCCAACTGATTTTTTTTTTAATTGAAAGTTGAGAAGGAATTCTCACCATCACCGGGCTAAGTTGTCTCTGTGGGAGACTTGTTCTGGGATCCCGATAGGACCCCAGATTTGCAGATGCTCAAGTAAGCAAGATGATTCAGTATGGGTATAGAAGCTGTATGCATCCTCTCAAGTATATTCCACATTCTCTACATGACTTTCAATACTTCATGCACTGTGAATCCTGCGGAAATGGTCCTCCTGCTCCTCCTCCTCTTCCTCTTTCTCTTCCTCCTTCTCTTCTTCTCATCTCCTTTATCACAGCTGGCTGAATCTTTGGGCACAGAACTAAAGGTCACAAGGACCAACTGCACACATAGAATCTCGCCATTTCCAACAATAACAAACAGCAGATCACTTTTTCTTACCTCGGGTCTAAACTTTGGCAACAGCTGCATCAGTGACCACGCCACCTTAACCCAAGCCTAAAGCTGCTCATTGCAGCTTTTCCATTAAGACACACCACGGAAGATACGTGATGCAGGCTGCAAACACTGGTTGTCTAAAGGGATCTTCCCTTGCTCTCCCATCTCTAGCTCAGTCCTGAGTCTTTTTTCTCTACCTTCAAATAGGTCATGCATAAAGAGGTTAGCCCTTCAATTCAGCTGTACCTGCCACGGAGATTCTGTGTAGCTGGTAGATCTGCTCTCAGGCTGATCAAGCTATGGCTTCCTCAGGAGCACAAGGAGACTAGGATGCATGCGTTCGCAAGGGAAAGCAATGCGTTAGAATACGTCTTCAGGGGCTCATTTAAGAATATAATCCAGGCAGTAGCAGACGCCTTTAGAAATGTTGGCAGCTGACTTTTTGCTACCTTTCCAGTAGAGGACAAAGTGGCTTCAAAGACAAATGAAATCCATGGGATGGTTCAGCTCCCTTGGTGGTCCCCCGTGCACTGATTTATTGGAAAAGGATGTCATTTCAAGTGAACTTTGACAACTCTTTTTATTAGTTGTTATTGCAGCCTCACTCCAAGTCAGCCTCAGAGGTCTCATTTCACACTATCCTTTCTTTTACATGCTTTCATTCACCCATCATTTATTTAGAACCCACAGTTTGTGGATCGTGCACTGAAGACTTCAGTGGGACCCATGAAAACATGGCAGGCTAGCCCACTGGAACTCACTCTGCTTTTCCAATCTCCCAGCACTGTCCAGGGGATGGGCCCTGGGAGATCACTTCTCATCTAAATGCTCCCGTGTCTCTCTTGAGCATGTTATGATGGGGCGAGGAAGGACAAAGCAGCCATTGTTCTCTCAAGCTTCCCCCAGTGGCATTTTATCAGGCTCTGAATTCCAAATCGGTTTCCCTTTTTCCTGATTCTCCTATTTTTATGTCAGTAATGAGGAGTTAAAACGCCCAGCAAAGTGCTGATGGGTGCAATGGTTGCTCTGTCTGCAGATGAGTTTGGAAGATTTATGGTTTAGAGAGGTTTTTGTGATACCCAAGTGGAGAAGCTGGCTCAAAGCACTTAAAATAGTGAGATAAGAATTGCCAGGGCTGGTCTCTTACAACGGGATTCCCGCTGACCTAAGGGGAAACAACCTGGAAGCCCTGGCTGCTGACCTGAGTGTTTAAGGGTGTCAGGGCACCCCTCGGACCTATTACTTCTGCCTTTGATGAGATGCTCTTTCTGAAAAAGAGGGATGTCTTTAGGGACTCTGCCTCTGGACAAACCTGACTGAGCACAGTGCTTATCAGAATCCACGTGTACCCTCTCACACCATTCGGAACAAACAAAAGACAAGAATTCTTGTTGACTGTGTTTTTTCCTATGCCTTACAGTTTTAGATCCAGAAAACCTTCCTGGATAGTGAGCCAGCAAGCTGAACAGACCAGCGATCCCAATTCTTAATGGCATTCTGTTTCAAAGGATAAAGGCATTAGAAAACTGTTTATCGTTAAAGTAAAAAGTGTATATAAATCAGTTGAAACTTAGGACCATCTTTACAGCATGACTCACTGTGAAGCGGAGCGGCTCTAAAGGGACAGGCCAAATGATTCGAGGGCAGGGCAAAGCAGTAAGGCCAAGGAGACGCTTCTGTCAGTAGAGCTCTTGCCTCACAAGCTTGAGAACCTAAGTCAGGTCCCCCAGAAGTAGCAGCATGCACCTGGATCCCAGCGCAGGGAAATGGAGGCAACAGAAACCCCAAAGTTGCTTCAATCAGTGTGCTCTGGGTTCAGGAAAAGATCCAGTCTCAAGAAGCATGGGGAGAGCCATTGAGGCAGATACTGGATGTCAACTTCTGTCCTCCACGCTCAGGCAAGGGACTAGGAGTTAAAGAAAAGGACCTGGCTTAGTTACAGTTCTACCGCCATGAGGAGACAACGGGGGCCACAGCAATGCTTATAGAAGAAAGCATTTGATTGGGGATTAGTTCCAGACTCCTAGATGGTTGCATGTGTGCAGAGGTGCTCGTGTTCACGCAGACGCCACGCAACGACATGCGATAGGACCAATG
>LOEQ01015469.1:0-10959 GCA_001685075.1 Bramus lutescens
TCTCTCTCTCTCTCTCTCTCTCTCTCTCGATTCTAATCCCAAGCAACATCCGTGGGTGATCATGGACAAATGTGGGGAAAGCATGCTCCTCCCTAAGGAAAGCTGCCAACTTACTTACAACTTTGGTGTCATGGCACTCCCAACTTTGAAGAGTATGATTTCTTATCACAGCTAAACTCTGCTTCATAAAAAAAAGAAATAAAAAAAATCACCAACCAGTCTCTTCTATTTCTTATACTGAGCACTTTCCACAATTATCCTCATTACAACTGTCCTAAAATTCCTCACCTGCATCCATGTCTCACTAAGAAAAGATGAAAAAGTTTTATTTCATAGTCATTAAACTAAAAAGCATTTTTTGAATCCATAAGAAAGTTGCACTGCCATCATGTGGTTAAAAGTGTGTTTACAGAAACTAAGCTTCAGTATTTCTTACAAACCAAATCTACAACCCAGTATGAATCAATCTAAATTTTTTGTATTTGAAATTTGTATTTAAGTACAATATGTTACTCATACTTCTCTCCAATTTCTTGTGTTAAATGACACTGCATTAAAACAGAAACAACATTCTCAATATCTGATTCAGATACAAAAATAAACCAGCTATGTACCTGGTATGTCTGCTCTTGATGACAGAAGTTTATAATTTATTATTACCATAATATACACTCTAGCCATAATAATTCTGCAGAACCAACCAGATTTCATAATCCAGCAGTTTCTATATGTAATGTATAACATCTTAAAAACAACAAATATGATATTTATCCAAATTTATCAACAATCTTTGCTTGATCCACGACTCTAAACCCCAAAGAAAGACGACCATAAAAATAAACAGTACAGCAAATAGAAATAGTTTCCTCCATCTCTCTCTATTACTACATCTAACCTATTTTTCCATATATAACTGAAAATCATAGTTAAAAGAACATTTTTAATTCTAAACTATGGTCCTCTGTACTTTTCAATTATAGATTCTTCTAGATTTCCTCAAGGAATCTGAAGGAATCTGTTCCAAATGTAATGGAGTCTGTATAAGAAGTTAAACAGCTCTAGAGCTAAGTCTACACAGTTTTTAAACAATTCATCTAAGTTATAGGAAGACAGCGCCATCTATAGGTCTGCATAAGTAGAGAAGGCTCAGTTTAGCTTTCTGTTGGGGATGCCACTGTGATTCACTATCCCTAACAGGAAGCTCTGAAACAACCCTGTCCACCTTCAAGTCTCTGGAGATAATATTAACTTATTACAAAGTGCTTTAATATTTTAACAATTTTCCAAAATAGCAATAACAGCATCAACAAAAAAGAAGCAACACTCATCGTTTTTCTGTAATTGTTTCCGCTCTTTGTGGTCTATAAATATTGGTAACTAATGAAGAAATATTAGCATGCTGATAGGCATTTTCCTCCCCCTAATGTATTCACCTTATAAAACTCTTTGTGGGCATAATTTCCCTGTAGATTTCATCTAACTCTGTTAAAATACAGAAAAAGAAGACACATGCTCACATTACGAAACTGCAGGTTTTACATGTACTAGCCTAAATCCACTCGTGCATCTAACCCAAACTGGCTACTCCTTCAGAAGACAATGTTGAAGATACATCCATTTCAAAGCTTAAAATGCCTTCTTTTTCTTTAGCTAAGCTCCACCATGCTCCGTGGCAATGTTCTGGCATCAGTGGGTCACATCAGTGAGCTATTACTGGGTTTGATATGGGTTCCATTCATATATAGTAACTAAGGCTTGGATATTCTTAACCAAGCCTATGTGAAGGATAACAGAAAAGAGATGCCTGCTAAAGCTGAAGTCCATGCTGTGCAAGAAGACTCTCATACTTGAGCTATGTCTGATATCTAAAGATCCTGTGAAGACGAGGAATGGTCAGCTCTATCACCCCCAGGCTCTGATTGGTCATCAATACTCAACTTCCCAAAGCAGATCTCGATTCTTAACCCAGTGAGCAAAAGGCAGTGGTAAACATGGGGCTGCCTACATTATTTCCCAATCTGCCCCAGAAAATGTAGAGTCCTTGCTGAGAATGCAAGGTTTGAAAATGAAAATAAAACAATGGGGGGGACATAGAATTTAGGTTTTATTCTTTGTCACTAATCTTCAATAAGCAACTTAATTTCTCTGAGATTTACTTTCCTCATATTTAAGAAATCACAAATTAATATAGGTGATTTATGCAAAGTAAAATACTTTGAACACAGTAAACCATAAATATTAGCATTCAAGATTTGTCTTATCAGCTCTTATTGATCGTATCAAGCTAATTGATGTTGATAACCACAAAACATGTACCCAACCTCGTAAACATGCAAGAAAATCCATTTATGATGGCTTTGGTTGACAAAAAGAGTGAGTGTGACTGAAATCAAAATAGTAACTATACAACAAAGAGAAAACAGCATCTGAAGGTCTGGGAATGTCAAAATATGTTCCAGACTGTCTTTGCAAATCACTAGAGCCCAGCTGAGTACCAATCATGTGTTACCTCTGCTGTGTTCATTAGCAATGTGACTCTGAAAAACTAAAGCATGGATGGGAGTAGCTGATCAGCCCCTAAACCTAGCTGAGGAGCCCTGAACAGATGTTAGCCTCAGGGAAGGAAGAGACAATTTTCTTTAAGGATGTGGTCTTAAAGAAAATATATTATGACATGTTCTCATGAGTATATTGTCAACACAAATTGGACTCACTGTGTTATTCTTTTAAAGATTTATTTATTATGTATATAGTGTTCTGCCTGTATGTATCCCTGTAGGCCAGAAGAGGGCACCAGATTTCATTCCAGATGGCCATGAGCCACCACATGGTTGCTGGGAATTGAACTCAGAACCTCTGGAAGAGCAACCAGTGCTCTTAACCTCTGTGTCATCTCTCCAGCCCTTGGTGGGTTATTTTTAAGAAGAAGATGGGAGATTGGAGTGGTGAGGAAGTGATGGTCTGGGAAGAGTCCTGGGGAGAAAGAAAGGCAGAGTATTCAAAATATATTGTATGCATGTATAAAATTCTCAAAAAGCTAATATTAGACTTTGAAAAAATAAAGGAAATGTGTCTCTTCAGGGAACAAAGAAGTTACAGATACAGACCTGGGAGTCACTGCAAACAGTTACACATCAGTTAGAGGGCAGCCGACATTTGTCAGGGAGATAATAGGCAAACATGTGGATAGCCAGCAAAGAAAGCCGGAAAGGATGCAAAGGCTGCGCATAGTAGCAAAAACCAACTCTCTAGAGACAGAGCCCACAGTCCTGCTGCAAACTCAAGCCAGCCTGGTGCATAGAGAGAAGCCGGGCAGCCCCAGTCTCAGATAGACTCTGCCAAATGAATGAATGAACAAACAGGAAGAAGGCTGCAAATAAACATCAAGAACAACCTCAAGAAGAAAAAGTAAAAAATATGTAAAATTCTACTGGTGTGAGATAAATCTGAGAATGAAAAATGGCAGGTACATTTTTCAGCAAAAATGGATAGACCAGTTATAGTAAGTTGAAAATCAAATGAGAAAACTTTCAGAGAGGTTGACAATGGGAGAAAAAAAAAGACCACAGATTGAGATATGAGTTTGAGAAACACAATATAAGGGAAGTTATGAGTCTAACTGCAACCCTAATCAAGACACACCTAGGGGCTGGGGAGTTGGCTCAGTGAGCAAAGTGCTGAGCAAGCACGAAGGCATGAAACCGAATTTTTAATATGTGATTTACTGTAGTCACATTGGTGAAAGGGGAAGGAAAGGCTGAACTAGTAGCCTGTTTCTAAAACATTAGGGAAAGTTGTTTTATGTCAACTGAATAACGTACCCATAGCGACAACAGCAAACCTTTTAAAACATTCACCAGAATAAAGTGAGAATTTTTTTGAAATGTAGTTATGCCACTCCTGTTTTGTTCTTTAATTCACATTCTTGAAGACAAGATTTTTCTTAAAGATAGACAAGACTACATTTTAATTAACACATACCCTTTAGAAGTATTTTATAATTAATTCGAGCAATAGAGTTGCTTCCTCCTCTGCGGTCAAAATAAAGGGGACTTTTTTTCCCTCCCTAATTATCCAGATAATGGGTTCCAGCCTCCCTTTGATGTACCACAAGGGCTCACCTGTTTCACTACAACCTGCTATTTATTATCAAACAATTACAGTTCCTCAAATCCTGAATTTCCAAAGGTGTCATTTATCCAAATCACATGTGTGTCCCCTTTGCACTCATTCTGAGAAAGAAATTTCCTTGATCAAAAATTTAACCTTGATTACCCCCTAGAGTATTGGCTCCTTTATTCCCAACTACAAATTAGAATCCAGAAGGCTTCTAGTGCATGCACCATTAATGGATAGCCTTTAACTGTATTTAGACCATTATGACAGGGCAAAAAGGAGAAAATATTTTGGAAATGAAGCATTTAAGGTATGGAAGAGCCAGAATTTTTTAAATTAAGATTTTAAATTATTCTATATCTTTTAACCATTTTGGTTGAAAGTCGTTGCAGTCTCTTCCTTATAGAATCAGAAATTATTTCATATGCTCTCAGAATCAATCTCTTAGGAGCCTGTCCATGAATCCCAGAAGGGTCTTGTTGGAGGAGGTCGCTTTTTTGTTCCCAGCTGCTCAGCAGTTCCAAAATAATCACACAGAAACTGTATTAATTAAATCATTGCTTGGCCCATTAGCTCTAGCTTCTTATTGGCTACTTCTTACATCTTAATTTATCCCATCTCCATTAATCTGTGTATCTCCAGGAGGTTGTGGCTTACCTGCTAAAGTTCCATCTGGAGTCTGTCTCTGGCAGAGGGGTGGACTTCTCCCTGACTCCACCTCCTTTCTCCCATCATTCAGTTTAGTTTTCCCTGCCTAGCTCTATTCTACCATGTCATGGGCTCAAGACAGTTTCTTTATTCATTAATGTAATCCCAGCATAAAGAGGAAAATCCCACATCAGGGTCTGACACTTCACTCTCATTTGCTAAAAGTCATTCATGAAATTACAGTTCTCAAATTATTCAAGCTGTGTTTAACACAAAATTAGAAATTTTTCTACCCCAGAATAATATGATCAAAAAAATAATTTCAATCAGAGCAATGGCTTCCAGGAAGATGGACAAAGTGGAATACAGAAATCGATGAAGACATGGGTTGTATGCCTACACATCATAAAGGACCAGGATGAGGCTGAGGATAAGTAGGAGTGGACACAACTGTTGGAGAATCCGTGTCATAAGAGTACAGTGACTCTGTACAAGGGAATAAGCTCTAGAGTGGCACTGTGGGTAGGACTGGAAGACTTGAAAAGAGTAAGTTTCTGAGAGACTGCAGAAGGGCCTAGGTTTGCCAACATGAAAGGGATTCAGTATGTACAAAGTCTAGCGGTAAATTTACAAGTAAACCTGGCAAGCCCTAATAATAGAAAGATGTCCCAGGAAACCAGAGCAGCTTCATCAGAACCTTCAGGAGATTCTGACTTTGGGCACAAAAACTTCATGAGAGTTTGGGGTAAATAAGCATCTGAGTGGACTTGGAAGAATCGTACAAAAAACAAACAAACAACAACAACAAAAAAAAACAGAACAACCTCTTGGGCTTTCAAAATGTGTAGAAGGAAAAAAAAAACTAGTGATTAAAAAAAAGAGACAGAACTGGAGTGATGACTCAGCAGTTGAAAGAACATACTGTTCTTGCAGAAGACCTGAGCTCAAGCTTCAGAATCCCCTTTGGACAAACCTCAGGCCTCTGACCTGAGAGGGCACTGGCATTCATGCATTCATGCATACCCCCACACAAAACACACACATATGCATAACTAAAAACAATAATAACATAAATCTTTGTTTAGAAGAGAAGGCAGGCTGTCTGAAGAGAATCAATCATCCTAGATCCAAGTAAGAGCTGTCCACACGAATGACAGTGAAACCTGCTAGAACCTGCTGATGTGAAAATGGAGTTTGGAAGATAAGGATTCCAGTGTGTGGAATTCGGCCATTGCTGTTGTCATGCTTTCTGGTAATCATGGGTAGCTTTTAAAGCAACAGGAAAAGAATAAGAAGGAAGAGGACAAAAGGAGGAGAAGAAAGAGAAGGAAGAAAATAGAAGGAGGAGGAGGAAAAAAGAAAAAAGAAGAGAGAAAACTAAAGCACTGCGTCAGGATGCTCAGATGTTGAGTGTGGCTACTTCCTTTTTTTTTTCCGGAGCCCCTTTTCAGTCCAAAATTGGCCCAGCTGCATATGGAGACCCTAGATGAATTGGCATTAAAATAACTAGATTTTATTTTGAATAAAAGTGCAACTTGTTTCCTCTTGATAAGTATAATATTATTTAATGAACACGTTAAAGGACTGTATTTGTAAAGAAAGAGTTTTTAAGAAGTATAAAATACCAGGAGCTACAGAGAATAAGTAAGAGAGAGTACACATGATTGCCCTAACTCCTGAAAATGTCAGTCCCTTCTCTATCTCTAATTAAAAATGGTTGCATAATTGTATAACCAGAGGCATGTTACTTACTCTCTGTGTCCTTCCTCTAGGAATAGGGATTATGATGTTGTGGGCCTTGTGGAGCTGTGAGACGATTAAAGATATTAATTCCTAGCCAGGCAGTGGTGGTGCACGCCTTTAATCCCAGAACTCGGAAGGCAGAGGTAGGCGGATCTCAGTGAGTTTGAGGCCAGCCTCGTCTACAGAGGACATCCAGGACAGGCACCAAAGCTACACAGAGAAACCCAGTCTCAAAAAAATATTAATTTCTGTGACATTTATAACTAACTGGGATTGATCTCTCAATGGGCATTAGCCTAGAAGTGACTAGCATATAGCACTCAATACGCATGTGCTGGCTAATGTACGTTGATTTGACATAGGTTAGATCATCTGAGAGGAGGGAGCCTCAGTTGAGAAAATGCCTCCATAAGATTGGACTGTAGGCAAGCCTTAGAGCTTCTTAATTACTGATTGATGGAAGACTGATTGGTGCTGATGTGGGAAGTCCTTCTGTATATGTGTTGGTTAATAAAGAAGCTACTTTCAGCCAATTGCTTAACAGAATATAGCCAGGTTGGAAGAGATATATACAGAGAAAGAGTAGGAAGAGTCAAGGAGAAGCCATGTAGCCCTTCCAGAGACTGATGCTGGATGGATCTTTACCTGGTAAGCCAGAGCCATGTGACAATATACAGATTAATAGAAATGGGTTAACCAGAGATATATGAGCTAGCTAGCAATATGCTTAAGTGATTGGCCAAGCAGTGATTTAAATAATATATTTTCTGTGTGATCATTTTGGGTCTAAGCAGCCAGGAACAAATAAAATAAGCAGCTTCCCACAACATGGTGCCATCCCTGGGCTGGTGGTCCTTGGTTCTGTAAGAAAACAGGCTGAGCAAGCCATGGGGATCAAGCCAGTAAGCAGCATTCCTCTTTGGCCTCAGCATCAACTCCTGTACTCAGGTTCCTGCCCTGTTTCAGTTCCTGTCCTGACTTCTTTCAGCAACACACTATGGATATGGAAGTGTAAGCTAAATAAAACCTTTTCTGTAGTAAAAGGGGGAGCGGGCCCTGCTTTTCGTCCAGCCCAGCTCCCGCACGGCTAGCTTATACCCCGAAATAACAACACACAAATTGTCTTCATTTNATTAACCAATGAAAGTAACACATAGACAGATGACCCTCCTACATCACTTTTCAAATTGCTTTTGGCCACGGTGTTTCATCACAGTAAAAGACTAAGAGACTAAGACAAAGCATTAACCTAGAACTGACTGGCATTTCACATCCAATAGGCATTAGTCTAGAACTGACTGGCATTTAATACTCAATGGACACTAGCTAGTTTAATATTTGCATTAAATAAGTTAATGAGAATGTTAAAGGAGGAAAACACTTACAAAATATTTATGGGGACAACATTCTCAAGCCAGACTTTGGTAAATGTTTAATATTTCAACAGAGAAAATGACAGAAACAAGTGCCAGGCATGGGAAATAAAGGTACAAGTAGCTTATTTAGCAGAAACCAAGAGAAATGCCTATACAAAAGACAGAAAATATGCCAGAAAGCTAAGGTGAAGTAAGGTGAGGCCACATTATAAGAGCTACAGAATTCATTCTCTTGCCACCTCTGTGCCCACTCTGATCCACAGTGAAAGCCAAAAGCATTTTACTTGCCACCGTTTGCCACACAGCTCGAGCCCTCCCACTCTCTGGAGTACTTTGCTCAAAGATCTAACAAGGTGCATTTAAAGCCACCAACCTGAAGCCTACCTAAAATGTTGACTCTGGTGTATTCACACTTGGGAGAAGCCGGAAGACCAACATTTTAAGCAACTATCCAGGTGCCACTGTATCTCTTGTTTATTGTTTGCTTTTTAAGATAGAGTCTCACTATATAAACCATGCTGGCCTGTAAGTCAACAGAGAGTGGCCTGCCTCTGCTTCCCAAGCGTTGGGATTAAAGGTAAGGTCACCATACCCAGCTGACATAGTATTTCTTGCTATTCCTCCACAGGCAGCACTTTGAGTAACAAGGATGACTTAACATCCTCTTTCGCCATTTTGCAGTGTTGTTCTCATCATTGAGTTCTAGGACTCACGCACACATGCGCACACACACACACACACACACACACACACACACACCTGAACATTATACTATTATTTGAATTAAGAACATAGATTTAAAGAATTGTTTGGATGAAAGCAATTTACTTGTGGGAAAGGCACAAAGTGACTGAGAAAGATGTGAAGGTCGAACATGCCTCCAGGGAACCCACTGGAGGAGAAAATCACTAGCTGGAAGGCCTCCAGGGCAACCATTAGAGGAGGAAATCACCTGCTCGAAGGTTGGAAAGTATGTCAGAGTCCTCTGATAGAGAGCCATGAAAGAGACTTCTGTGGAACACATCTTAGGAGTTCCCTTTATGAGGACATCTGGCAGACTCTGGCAGCCCAAATGTTCTGGGGTTTAGATAGAAAAGTCTTTGACAGGTCAAGGAGAAAGACTATATGTATAGGACAATAAGCCTGAGAGCACAGATTATTCCATACAAATTAGGACATGGACTGAAAAGATGAAGTTAAGAGAACATGCTGTTCTTGCACAGGACTAGAATTCAGGTCTAAACTCTCACGTAGGGCAGCTCACAGTTACCTGTAACTCAAGCCAGAAAATCAAAGCCCTCTTCTGGCTTCTGCAGGCACACACACATTTGTGCATACACACACACATACATACACAATAGATTAATTTTTAAAACAATCCAGTGCCTACTGACTTGCTTGAACACAACCTTTATCACATAAGACAAAGTTACTACTGGTAGCAACTTCTAGACATCTACAAGATCTAGCTGTAACTATAAGCCCTAAATTAGGCTTTAGACGCATGCTAAAAAAACTGCTAACCATCAATACCTTTAGTCTTTTAAATGCAAACATCACAAGCCATCACATAATAAAAGAGAGATATAATGTATAACACACGTATTTCCCCTTTCACGGTGTGTCTAGTTTTTCTTTTTTTCCTCTTAAGTTCCCCCAAGCCACATGTACCACCACCATCCAATAGTGATAGGTTATTTAGTTNNNGGTAGAGGCGGGTTCCTATCAACACTGGATAATTTTGAATCTATCCCTATTTTGCACCAAAAATAATCCCCACCCCCACTCCAGAAAGGTCATTCAAGAGCATGAATACTTGGAAGAATATTGTATCAACTGATTAATTCTCATTTACATAAATAAGGATATATGGTGGCATTGATACATCTGTGCCAAATGCTTATCCAAGAAGATTCAGCATAAGGAGGATTAGTTTAACTATGCCTAATACATACTGTAATAATACATACAAACCAACAGAAATGCTTGTAATCACTGGGCATGGCTTAGGATGCTAGCCAACTTCATATTCCCTGTGGTCTGTCTGAGTGTTCTTTGCTCAGGATCACAGAGTTAGAATCAAATATATATATTTGGTTTCATATATATATGAAACAAATGCCTCATTTTCATAATTATAGCATCTTAAGAAAGCATGCAGACTCTAAGTGACATATCTGGATGGTTAGGGTATCCCTGAGATACAGCCAGTTCATGAAGAGTAACTAGTCATAATTTGAAGCAGTCCATTTTTTAAAAGTTCAAATTTACTTAAAAATAAATGATACCAGTCAAAGTATGTATTGGACATGTTCAGGTCAATTTTAGTATTTACCATTGTTATTACAATAAAATTAAAAGAATAGCTACATTTATAAAATTGTTATGGTTTAATTATCGTAATAAATTACATACTTAAAATGCATAATGATATATGAGAGCAAATTTTCAACCAACTTATTTTAAAATATCTTCAAAATGTGTGCACATAACTTAATAGTGAGCAACTTCCTCCAGCTGCATTTGACAGTATTTATTCCCAAGACAGGTTTTAACAGATCTTTTTTGTAAAGCCTCTCCCTACATCATAGCTTTCCAGAAATTAAAGTGAGTCCATGACATCAAAGGTGTTTAAATATGTTAGCATGTACGTTTAATTTTAGTATACCTATGTATGGCATGCACACAGCCCCAAGAAGCACAGTAGACAGCAGGAATCTCCGTGAAGAGAGGCAAAGTTTATGTTAAAAATGTTCTCTAGCTTGGCGCTTGGAAGAAAATTGCTAAGAAACTTATAACCGAACTGGATCCTTTTCAAGTGAAACAGCTGACAAAAAGAAGAAGAAAAGGAGGGGAGTAGGAAGCTTCCTCAAAGTCCCAGTAAAGTTTCAGGGACTGGTGACTCCCTTCAAGCTGTGGGAACAGAGAAAAGCAGGAACCTGCAAGCTGGGCGGCTAGCGGGGGTCTGCACCCGAAAAGAGGACTGGGCCGCTCGCCTCCTCTGCTCTCTGCCACCTGAGTGGAAGATTTAGGGGCCGCGCACGAAACTCCATTGGAAGGTTAGTCAGTCTTAGGG
>LOEQ01015470.1:0-15384 GCA_001685075.1 Bramus lutescens
AAGGAGCGGAAGGAGCTCCCGCAACAATGAGCCTCATGGTAAAACATAAAATAAAAGAAATGAGTTAATTTAATATGTAAGAGTTACTTAATAAGAAGCATGAGCTAATAGGCCAAAGGGTATGTAATTAATATTGAACCTCAGAGTGGTTATTTTCTAAACAACTTCAGAAACAGGCAGGTGGAGAAAGCCCAGTCCAGGGGGATCAGCTGAATGGGGAGTATTTCTAGCTATACTCCTGAAGGATCTTT
Organism: Bramus lutescens; assembly: GCA_001685075.1. Classification (NCBI taxonomy): domain Eukaryota; kingdom Metazoa; phylum Chordata; class Mammalia; order Rodentia; family Cricetidae; genus Bramus; species Bramus lutescens. The sequence continues at coordinate 252 of LOEQ01015470.1, forward strand.
TTGTGTTTATGCTTGTGCTGAATAATAGAAACGCCTTTATTATATTGAATCTAAATCTCTATTCCTAAAATGTGGACATAACTAACTCACAGACCAAGACTGGCAGGTGACAAATGAGTCAACAAACTATCCTTAGAACCTTTGGGTGGGGGAAATTAGTTTTTAATATGGTTAGTGTTTTTGGCAACTTGAATGGATCAGGGTTGCACAGTCATTTGATCTGATATTAATCTAGGTATGTCTATGAGATTGTTTCTGGATAAGATGGACATTAGAAACTGCAGACTGAATTAAGCAGATTGCTTTCCCTAGTCTGGGTGGACCTCATTCAATAACCTGCAAATGTGGATGGACCCAAAAGGCTGACCCTTCCATCAGTAAGAGTCAGTGAAGTCTTCAGGCTTAAGTGCTTGAGCCATGAGTCTTTTGCTCTCTTCAATCTTGTGTCAAATGGAAATGCTGCCTGTCTTAGTCAGTGTTCCATTGCTGTAAAGAGACATGATGACCATGCAACTCTTATAAAGGAAATCATTTAATTGGACTTTCCTACAGTTTCATAAGCTTAGTCCATTGTAGTCATGGCAATGAGCATGAAGACATGCAGGCCAACCTGCTGTTAAGAGTTCTACATCCAGGTCTGTAGGCAGTAGGAAGAGAATCACTGGGCCTGGCTCTGGCTTTTGGAGCTCCAAAGCCCACCCCACCCAGTGATAATTTTCTTCCAAGGGCCACACTTACTCCAACAAGGCCATGCCTCTTAAGCCTTTCAAACGTGCCACTCCCTGGAAACCAAGTTTTTAAAAATATGAGCCTATGGGGCCATTCTCACTCAAACACTACACTTGCAGCTCTTGGGATTTCTTAACTTGTATAGGTGTAGGAGGCCATGCTTCATAATACATGTCCATGATCCCCACCAGCTCCAGTTCTCTGGTGAACCTTCACAGAGCAGTTCCACAAGTCCTCTCCTTGCCTCCAGCCCAATTTCCTTCAACCCACCCATGCCGGGCAGAGAGCCTTGTCTAGTTTAATGCTAATAATAGAAACTGTTTGGCTGGGAATGTAGCTCCTTGGTAGAGTGCTTGCCTAGTAGATACAAGGTTCTAGATTCAATCTCCGCTGTATTGTCACACCAGGCAAGTATCTTCAGAAGTCCAACCACATGCTTTACTAAACATACTGACAGCAGACAGCAGCCAGCTGTCTTCCCCTTGCTGTTACCTGCACTATTTCTCTTGTGAAGAAGCTGGCTATAAGACTACACATTCTTTGCTTTTATTATGACACCAGACCTGAACCAATGGTGTGATGATTCATGCTGATTATCAGCTCACTGGGATCTAGAATCAGCTTGGTGGTGAACGTTTGGGAATATCTGAAAAGAAGTTTCTAGCTCAGATTAGTTGAGGTGGAAAGACCTGCACTAACTGTGAGAAGCATCATTCTAGAGTTTGGAATCCAAGATGAATTAAAAGCAGACAATGAGCTGAGCACCAGTCCATCTGTGCTCATGACTGTGGTCTCCATATGACCAACTGCCTCTTCATGCTTTTGCCACCATGTGGCGCTTCCTCCACCATAACTAGCTGTATCTTCAAACTGTGACTTCAAAATTATCCCAGCCAGCTCAGTCAGGAGAGCATGAAATTCTTAATTTCAGAATCATGGGTTCAGGCCCCAGGTTGGGCACCAGGTATTGTGGCTTCTTTTCTTGTTTTATTAAAAAAACAAATCTTGGCAGTCAGATATTAGGGAATAAATCTGAGAGATTCACAGAGTGTTGGAGGAACTTGTTCTCTTCTCCACCGATTGAAGGGGCCCTGCATCTCTTCTTGCCACTCCTTATTCCTCCTGTGTGTCCCTTTATCTTCCCCTAGTCAGACAGAAAACTCTATGGTCCTCTCTGGCCAGCTGAATGTGGACTCTGCTCTCTGAACCAAGGTCTGACTCCATTGGTGGTCTCCACATAACAACACGAGCAAATTTCCCACAACACCCTCCTTCCTTAAGCTGCTCTGTCAGGTGTTTTGCCCCAGCAGCAGGGAAAGTAAGTAACATAAGCTTGCAATTTTTCAGTTTGTAAAATTTTCACTCATAATCAGTAGGAAAGTGGCAATCAATGAGCAAGCAGGCTGAGGAGTGTTTTCCTCACTCCTTGGCAAGGTAGAGGAACATGGTGCATCCTCCAAGAACTATGTATCACACTTATTGTTAAGGTGACTTGTCTTGGGTGAGACACAGATTTTTCAGTCATCAGGTCCAGGAAGAGATATGTTGTTATTTCACGATGCATCGCCTTTGTTGTTGTTTCTGTTCCCCAGCATATGCTGCTAATGTCTCTCACTAATCTCCTTACAGTGTTAGATAGAGCAAGCTTGGGTGCGCATGCTCGAACAAGGAAAAGGTAAACACTCGGGCTCCTTAAGTTCATGGGCACATCACTCCTGTGAATACCTGAACTGAATTTACAGGTTGTGCTATTCCAGATGAAATGAAATGCTCAGAGGTGCAGGAGATATATAAAAACAGAGGGCCGAGGACAGAGGAAGCTATCGCCCAGCAAGTGTTCCTCTTTTATGCTGACAGCAGCTGATTTCCGAGATGACAGAAAAGAAAATTATTTGTAGATGGCCTTAGGGTGATAAGGTCTGATGCCTACATTGTTAAATTAACACTTAACCATATATGAAATCTTTAATTATACATGTAATCATTAGTTTTACAGACACTATAGGAATGCACTTACTTTCCAGAAAATAAGACACTAAATTTCTGATTAAAGCCATTTGAGCAAGTTCATCCTCCCCAGTGCTGGTCTGTAAGAGTCATTTTCTCACTCTTGCCTAATTTGGATATAGCTTTTCAGAGATCCATAGAATGAGATTAATTAGGTTATGCTGTTTAGTAGATTTTAAAAAAAGTGAAGCAGAGCCTTACTATGTGCACCAAGATGACCTTGAAATCACCATGTAGTTTAGGCAGATCATGGCGTACTTCTCCTGCCCCAGTCTCTCAAATACAAGATAGGCTTATGGTGCCAGACCTGACTTAAAGCATTTACTATCAGGGACATTTAGGTACACGAACAATTTCCTGTATAATATACAACCTGTCTTTCACTCAATGAAGTCTCTTAAGTTTCCCTTCCTATTTCTATATACACTCACGTTTGTTGGAGTTGTTTTTCTGTTACTGTGATAAAACCCTGACCAAAAGGAACTTGGAGTGGGAGGGTATTTCATCCCGTAGTTTACAATTTATCATCAAAGGAATTTGTGACAAGGGCTTGGAGGCAGGAAGTGAAGCAGGGACCACAGAAGAAAGCTGCTTACTGTCATCTCCTCCTGGCTTGCTCAGTTACCTTTCTTATATAGCCCAGGGAACCTGACTAAGGATGGCACTACTTACAATGGGTGTCTTAGTTAGGGTTTCTGTTGCTATAAAGAGACACCATGACCATGGCAACTCTTATAAAGAAAAATATTTAATTAGGTGGCTTACAGTTCAGAGGTTCAGTCCACTATCATCATGATGGGACATGGTGGCATGCAGCAGACATATTGCTGGAGAGGTAGCTGAGAGTTCTACATCTTGCAGGCCCAGGAAGTTAACTGTCTCATTGGGTGTGGCTTGAGTATATAGAGATCTCAAGGCACTACCTCCACATTGACACTAATAAGGTCACATCTACTCCAGCAAAGCCACACCTCTTAATACTACCACTCCCTTTGGGAGCCTTTTTTTTTTTCTTCAAATCACTACAGTGGGCTAGACCCTCTCACTTCAGTTAGCAATTAAGAAAATGCCTCAAGGACATTCCCAGAAGCCAATCTGATTACACCTAAGGGTCATAGGGCATTTCTCATCAAAAGTGACCACACTATAGTATAGATTCACTGTTTGCCATTTAAATGCCAATGTTTTAGATTTCCAGTTTTGCCAGGGTGTGGGTTAAAATTTTGTATCTCCTTGCTTTAATTTATATTCTGTTATTATAAATTAGTTGATTATTTATTCACATATATTTTCCTGTTATTTGTTGCATGCATGATGTGATTTTTTTTCATTTGGGTTACCTTTTCCTCAGTGCTGTTTTGGGGAACAAGAAACCTTCCTATAATTTTGTTTCAAATGCTTTCTTGAAGGTTCCAGGCCCCTACCCTTGAGCCCTTTAGTACTTCAAAGTACATTTCATAAGGAAAACACTGAGATTCTATACAACTCTATTAATTTCAAGAAGGCAACATTTTATATGTGCACTGCCACAACACATGTAAGTTAATTTTGAAATCCCTAAACCAAATCACTAGGGAACTATACAGGTATAAAGTGTGTGTGTGTGTGTGTGTGTGTGTGTGTGTGTGTAACTATGCAGGTTCTGTGTGTATTCTAAAGTTTGTAGAGACTGAGGCTATCCAAGCACAGATCATATTAAAAGATACCCGCCCGCCCCCAGTTATGTAGGGTTGAAACACACTTTCATTTGTTTCATTTCTCTGCCAATTTGGTTTATTTACTACTCAGTTTTCAGCTACCTAGTCAAGTGTGACTTTCCCCAGAAGGACAGCTGTATGTGTTGATCCCTAAAACCTTGCACATCCAAGCCTGTCCTACCCACCCTATCAGGCTGGCTGGGTCTAAACCGACCTCCATTCACCCGGCTTTCTACAACTTCCTGGAGACCACTTCTCCACAGCTGCTCTGCTTTATTTCTGTCCCTCTTGCTCGTTTTGTTTCCTCGCCCTCATAAACATGTTGTTCTTTCTGTCATGATTCCCCAAGAATCTTCTCCTTTGCATTTAAAGTCTAACTCTTTCACTAGTGCATATCCCGGAGTTGGCTGTTCTGGGCGAATCTTCCAAAGTGTGCAGACACCTCACTTCCCTCACAGGTTTTCTTTCTCTAATGCCTGTGAAGTTTCTTGGGTTGCAGTTTTGAGCAGTAACTCATTTTCATGGCCTTGTTTTCCTCCTAAGGCACATAAGCCATATGTCTATTCTATTGCCTTCCATTCTAAGCACTGTCTGACCCCTTTTGACTTCTTTCTTTAACTCAATTTCATTTTCTTGGCTCTTTTCCTGCCTATCTTCAATAACCCTTATTAAAATTCCATTGGATTTCCTTTTGGCTTGGGCATGCTGGGCCTTACTTTTTTTTTTTTTGATGTGAGGTTATTTTGCTTTCTTATTTGCTTGCTATACCCTATTCTCCACTCCCTATCTCCCTCCCTCTCTCCCTCCCTCCCTCTTCCCTTCCCTTCCCTCTCCCTCTTTCTACCAGTCTTTGGATTTCTGTTTCTAACTGTCCTTTTAGCTCCCTCAGGAGCTACTTGGAAGAGATTCAGTTAACTCTAAACTGAGCTTCACTACAGTCGTATGTGGTTTTCTGGTTCTTAGAGAATGCTCATCAGTTGTGAATGCAGGCTTCATGGTTTTGTTTTATTAACATAGGAATTCCACTTAGAACTAGTTTGAGTTTTTTAAATAATTAGACATCTTAAGGAAGAGATGCCCATCTCCTGAGCCTTCTCTGACAGAGAAGAAATCCAGTTCTTTTAAGAAAGCATTGGTGGAGTGAAGAGGGATGCTGAGCAGTAATAGGAGTGTCTCTTCCTGCTAGAGGTTTTGATTTCTCTCTCTTATTTCTGCTCATGGCCACGTCTCTAAGGAACTGTGCTCCTGGCTCAGTACATCTGAGCATGGCTTCCCATTGTCTTTCTTGTTTGTTCCTGATTGCTTTAACATCTCTCCCTCCAGATGGAATCACATACAAACATGCCCCAGAACTTACTCAGGATTGACACTGACCCTTAATTAGGCTTTCTCTCCCTAGGTGTGTGTGTGTGTTGCTGAGAATCAAAATCAGGACCTTGCATGTGGTAAGTCAGTGGTCTACCATTTTGCCGTACTTCCTGCCTCTCTTAGGGTGTGTCCCCCACTCGCAGTGGCCCACCCTGCTCTGCACACTCCTGGTTTATGATTGTGTTGGAAACACTCCAGGGACTCCATGTTTATCATTCTGCCTGAAGATCTCTCGGTATTCATGATACTCTTTGTTTTCTAGAAATGCTGAAGGTGTGGGTCATAGTTCTTTGCCATTAAACTTCTACCCCTAAATGTGTCTGTTCTGTTTATTTATTTGTTTATTCAGACACAAAGGCTGCATTGTCTTTACTTTCATGGCCACATGATACATATTGAGTTCTAAGAAGCTAATTCTTCTCCCTCTGTTCTTTTTCAAGATTGACATGACTGATGATTTAGATTTAATGTTCTATGTAAGTTTTGAAATTAGCTTTGTATATTAATTAAAAATCCTTCTGAGAGTGTCTGATAGATAAGTGATTGATAAGTATAAGCAATAATTATTAATTGGGAATGACTTTAGAATATAGATTATGGGAAGAAAATTTATATTCTGGGGTTTTGAAATCCATGGAATGCTAACTCTTTGTTCTGACAGTTTGTACCTTTCAGTAAAGTTTTCCAGTTTTCAGGCTTATTTTAGTATAGTACTCTTATGTTTACAACTGCAATTACTAAAATTATGTTTTCTAGCTCATGATTAGTTTTGTTCATGTTTTTTTTTTGTAAATTTGGTGCCTTGCTGCTTTCACAGAGAAAATGGAGCATTTAAGAAACAAAAGTGCGGGCTGGAGAGATGGCTCAGTGGTTTAGAGCACTTGGTCTTCCAGAGGAGCAGCGTTTATTTCCAGCTTCCAGATGATGGCTCACAACCATCCATAACTACAGTTCCAGGGGATCTGAAGTCCTCTTCTGAGTTCCTTGAGCACCAAACACTAAACACACACACACACACACACACACACACACACACACACACATAGGCAAAATACCCGTACCCATAAAATACAATCATTAAAAAAAAGAAACAAAATTGTTTATGTTAGAAAAGGCAACAAACTTTTATGGGTGCCAAATGCTTCTTAACTCCTTGTTTCTATCTCCAGGCTCTTCTCGGCTCGAGTTATCCTGGCCAGGAAAAGAAGTGGAACAATAGCTTCTCTGCTACTGCAAGATGTACAGGAAGGGGTTATGGTTGATTAGCAATGTCTGCCTTAGAAACAAGCATGTCCAGGATGGTAGGCAGAGCATGTATGTCCTTACCTGTCTTGGCTTATCATCATATTTCCATGCCATCCTTATACTTACTTTGTCATCAGAACTCCCTTTCAATTGTAATTGGAACTACCAACTCCCTATCACTTTTTCTAGTAGTTTCTGTTTCTTTCAATGTATTGTCCAAGCTGCTTTTGTAACCCATTGCTGTTAATCCTGCTGAATTATTCTGGCCCACTAATTCTCTTGTTTTCTTTATTTTTTCTGACCCCGATTATTTTAGGCACTGTGAAGTAGGACTCTCTAGGAGTGCTGGATAGGAAACAGTGACTCTTCATGACACTAAATCTATAGATCCTTTCCTCCTAGATGTATCATCAAGAACTCAGCTGGAGAAATGGGATAACTAGATATATGCATATAGATAATATGTAGATGAAATAAAAAGAGAGAGGGTGAAGAAGCTTGGAAAGGAGGGAGATAATGATAGATGGATAAATATATTTGATATAGATTATAGATAGACTGAGTCATTCAGTACAGGGAATCAGCTAATACAACTGGGGAGATACAGCCTACTATCGTAAAGTACCACAGATTGGGGTAGCTTACACAGTAGATATTTATGCCCCACAGCTCCAGAACATAGAGAAAAATCAGTGACAGAGGCGCTGAAAGATTTAATTTGCCTTCTTCCTGACTTGTCAAGGGCCACTGTGTTTTCATATGTAGACTTTCCTCTCTGCATGTGTGTGTGGTGAGTGGGGGAGGAGTTATAGAAGAATGAAGAAGAAGAAGAGGAAGAAGAGGGGGAGGAGGGGAGGAGAAAAGGAGGAGAAGAGGAGGAGAGAAAGGAATAAAAGCTGTGTTTGGGAACTCTCAGGTATATCTCTTTAAAGAACACATATGTATTACATCAGGGCTTTACTTTTACACACTCATTAATCCTTAATAACTGCTTTGAAGGTACTCCACCTGAATGCAGGCAACTTGTGTTTAGGACCTCAGTATATAACCTTTTTGAGGAGGGAAACATTCATCTCATAACTAATACAGGAAGCTGGCTGAGCAATCCCTTAGCACTGAACATTCCTGCTGAAAACCCACAGGGTAGGCAATCACAAAGTAAGACCATGAACAGACGGAATTAAAGCCATAGAACCAGGCCCATGAACACAGACCAGAGATGTCCCTAACTTTGGTTCCATTAAAAATTAAAATCATAAATAAAATCAATTAATTCATTAAAGAATGAAGATACACAGAGAAGAAAGCCATTGAGACTCCACCCAAGCTCCTATCTGCCTGATATAGTCTTTCTAACACCATTTTTCTCTATTCTGAATTACATCACTTAAGCAACTGATTTTCTTCCCTTTTTTAACTCTACCTCCACTCCATGATCTGTCACACTGATGCCTCTTAAACCATATCCACGTTTCTCTGTCCTTTTGTCTTTGACCTTTAGGTTCCCTCTGCCCCTGCTTTGTGGATCTCTTAGTAACTTACAAGTTACTAATTTAAAGTTACTATAAAGCACAGACTTTGATCTATAGTTTTTAGATCTGCCTTTTTCTCTTTGAAATAACTCCTGGACGTAGTCTGGACTCTGGGTTTGTTCTTGCCATCACTCTTCACCATCTTCTAAGTTATCTCTATGTTATCTTTCCCCTGCATTTTCTGGCTTCCCTATCTCCCTACTCCTTGTCATCCCAACTCTCTCTTCTTCTCAATTAATGGCTACAATGTTTTCTCTGTTAATACCCGAGAATGGCAGTCTCCCTTTGACTGTGGTAGATGTTTCCTCTAGTTTTCTAATATTCTTATTTTTCTTTGTTGTTACTAGTTTTCTTTTAAAGTCTATTTCATGTTAGAATGTTTATCATGGTAGCTGGTATTTCCTGGTTTTCTGCTCCTATTTTCAACTGGGACAATTAAAATCTGACCAAAGTGGTAGGTACTTTCCTGGAGTGAGTTTCTCCTAAATACTCTGGTTATTGGATTTGGCAGGATAACTCCACTGCCTAATCTTTTTGTGTCATTGTTGGGGACCATCCTCGACAAAAATACCTTTCTCCAGAGTAGAGGCATGGGGATTTAGAAATATAGTAAAGAATATGAAGACGAGAATGAAAATAATAAAGTGGAGAAATATATGGGATAGTTTCAGAAGGGAATTTTTCAGTTGGTACTGAAAATTCTTCCATGTTTAATATCCAACTGCTTAAAGTACCCTAGACCCCAAACGGTAGGAGTAAGGCAAAAGATTACATTAGCATGATGCAAGGAAATGAACATACCAATTGAAAGTCACGTGCTGCATTCATAGTTAAACATTCTGGTGCTAGAACAAATTAAGTCAGCAAGTCATGCTCTTGCTCTAGACCAAAACACTCTATAGGCAAACCACTCCCTGGGTGGAATCACTGATTATCTCCATAAAGGGAGCTGGAACTTAGTTGGGTCCTTAGACTCTTGTTTGAGGTAGGAACAGACCTACTTCCCTATTCCTGTGAGGTCTGGCAATTAGCTACACCTGTTGACAATAACCATGAGAGCAGGACTCTTGTGAATTGATGTCTAGGTGGAGCCTTTGTTTGAGGTAGAAGCACAATAACCTTGTAAATTCCAATTCTCTGACCTTTGATCAACGTGGAAATAGGCTCATAATTTCCAGCTTTCACACGTCCTTGTGCCTTGTCAGGCAGCACCTGGCTAGGCGATGAAACCCACGCTAGCAGCTCTTGGCAACTGAGGGTTTATATTTCATTGACTACCCCATCCCCTTTCATGTTCTTCTCTTCAGCTGACTTCCACTATGGTCCAAATACTTTCTTTTACTATGTCTAGAAAATGGGCCTCCAGGCTTCTGCTGAGTCACCCTTTTACATATAATTTCAGCCCCTAAGATTTTCTTGCTGGTGTCATTTCTCTTATAACTGTTTATCTGTGCTTTTGAAAAAGTTTCTGCAGTTTTTTTTTCATGAGGGAGCAATGGCAAATGTATGCATGTCCATGAGATAGAGACAAGTAGCCCCCATTTCTCCTTCTCCAGGAAGAATCAACCTCTCTAAGGAGAAGGCAGTCTAAGCAACATGCTACCGACACTTGTCAACTAGCGGGAGGACAGGACTGCTCTCCCTTTAATTCTTTCCACGTAGGGTTGTTTGGAATAAGGGAGGAAATGTGGAAGCAAAGAACTTGATACATGTGGCACCCATGTTCCCAGTCTACAGATCTCCCTGAGGCGAAGTTAATCAGGCTACATGTCACACCACCATGCCTTGTCAATTAATTTCCATATTGCTTTGCAAAAAATCAACATGAGTAGGGAGCGTCACTGCCAGGGCAACTGAGAGTGACGTATACCCATTCTAGCAGCTACCAGAACCTGAGCTCTGCTAAGTTGAACATCCATTGTGCCTCTTACTTTTGAAACCCCAAAACAAAATCCTTTGCTGCTGCTTTTTAGCAGGTTCTTGCTGATTTCTATATTAGTTTCAAACACAAGCTCACTAATTGATTTCATTTCTCTTGACTAAGCCTCCTACTTTCTTTTCCTCCAACACAACAGATTCACCTCCGATCAATACTATTTACTCAAGAATAAACACTCAATAATCACTTACTGAGTGAAGGACCCTTGGGTCTATTAGCAGCTCATCACTTGTGTACCTTGTCTTTAACTCTTGGGAAAGTCAGGTCAATTTTCTCTTTTCCACATAATAGAAAATAAATTAGTTAAGACCAAAGAGGTTGTCGAATTATGAAAATAAATAAACCTTGGGAGTAATAAGCCTTAAGTTACAGCACCACAATGCTTTATTCCAGTCATCTCTAAGAGTAGCACTCACTCTGTCTACTGCAGTATGTTGGAAAAGCCACCACTGCTATGCAGCAGCAAGATTAGATGTACTGAAACCTAACGTATGCTCCTATGTTGGATGGATGTTCAGGTATACTTGGGCTGTATGGTTTGAAGAATGATCTACACACAATAGCTTTGCTTTCTTTTATGAATGAGTTAATTGAATACATAGCAAGCAAAGAAGAAAGAATAAATAGCAAGTAGCAGACAGAGAGAAATATCATCTATCATATAGGTAGACAGCAAAATATCATCAAATCAGGAGTTTACAACATCGATGTGGTGACTGGAGTAGCCTGATTTCGATAACAAACAAAAGCAGCATCATCAAATTGGGGAAATAAGAACATGCAGTTGAAATCGATTGAGGAAATAGCAAGAGTTGTCTGAGTTGCCAGTTGAGCTTTTTTCCAGCTGAGTTTCCTATGGATGGACTTCCAGCTTCCTGTTTCCATTGTGGGCATTTTTATAGCATGGGATAAGCAGTAATATCTGTTGGAAATGGTATGTCTTCTAGTGATTCTGAAGGACACAGTATTTTAAGTCATGGGCTGTTTGCTACTCTTCCTTCCATGTCAGAGAGTAGCTGATCCTGTTCTAGTTAAAGATATTTAAGAGAACATTTAAAATAAACAAGCTGGAGTCTGGGGCAGGATGGTCTTCCTCATTCATAGAATAATGTTTTTAAAATGATCTTATTAATGATTTGAAAATTCAATCCATCATTATTTTGATGATACTCACCCAAGTCCTATACCATGTATACCCACTCCCCCTTACTCACCCAATGTTGTCTTCTCATTTTTTTTCCAACCCATCAAATCCAATTTGTGCTACCCATATACTCTTGAGTATGTGGGCACCCATGTGGTTGTGACAGCATGCCCAAGATTTGTGTAAGCTTAATCCTGGAGCCCAGTTTCAACAAGTTTAAAAATCTCATGGCAATTTACCAATTATACACATACTCAGAGAAATTGAAGAACTCTGGTGAATATAATAATATTATTTCAAATTAATTTCTGTTCAACTTTCTGTGCCTTTATAATTTCCGTGTTCTTTGCAATGCTAATGGATTCAAAGAACAAGCGTCAATTGATGGCCACAGAACACTTTGTCTTGAGGTACTGTGGTGGCTGAGAAGGTTCTCTGCAAGGGTATGTTTTTCAAAAGTGAGAAAATCGGTGCTTGAGAAACGACTCAGCTGTCAAGAGTTCCCAATGGATCTGATTCAGTTCCTAGCACTCACATGAAGATTACAACTGTGTGTAAGTCAAGTTCCAGGGAATCTGAGGCATTGGCTTCTGCAGGCGTTGCTTGCATGCAATAAAATTACATACTTGAAGGCAAAGCATTCATGCACTTAAAATTAAAACAATAAAAAAGTTTGGCATTTTCCTTAATGCTTGCCAGCATTTTCCTTGTTGCTAAAGGGCTACATGACATAATTGCTTACTGCTCGTATTTTTGGATGTAGGGTTGAGAGTGGTCTCTGTGAACCCTTTGTCTCTGCCACCATCCAAAACAAGTCTCCAGGCCTTTTGTTTCAAACATCTATTGAGGAACAACTAAAGGGGCCAAGGTCCTAGCTCATTTATCAAGTGCTCAGAGTCTGAATCTCAGGCTGCAGACACCATTTTTGCTCCCAAGCCAGCCCAATAGTCCAGTGACTCAAAATGGATATAATTGAGGATAGAGGTAAATATCCCAGATGGCATGGCATCTACATACCTTCTGGCTCTAAGACTTTTCTATAGAGCCTGTGTTCTCACAGACACAGACAGAAGGGAACTGCCCTAGAAAAGGGACCAATTATAGATTGCACGAGGCTTTATTTTCTCAGCATATTTGGGTTTCCTTTTTTGTTCATTCCTTGCACAAACATCAGTCTTGGAAAGGTGACTGATACTTGCTTCCTTCCCTACAGGAAGAGGACTAGAGGCCTTCTGGAGTGAGCTGCAGTGAGCTCCTTCAACTACACTACCAAGATGCATGAGAGACTGGACTAAGCCCCACCCAACCCAGCTTTGGAGGAAGTAAAAAGCTGTTGCAATCCGCCAGCTGATATTTACACCTCTGAATAATTTGTGAAGGCGAGTGTGGAAACAGTAGCAGATGACAGGAAAGAAATCAGGAAATGAGGCCTTTGACAAAGATATAGGCTGTTTATATGAAACCAGGTACCTCGGCTAAAAATAGATCCACAGTACCAACTGCTCATTTCCGATACAAGAACTATGAACTATACAAAGAATAGAGTTACCTTCTATCCATCTTCACCCAGGCTGCTTGCCTAGGTGTTTATCATCTATGGTAAACATCACAAATTTCCAGAAACAGCAGACAGATTTAGTCCCAGCTCCTGCATGCCAGCTTCACTTTGAATGAATGACACAGAGAGAAAGCAAAGAATAGTGTTCCTCTCCAGTTTGATGCATTGTGCCTTGCAGAGTTCATCCAGGTGGCTAGGAGCTTGGATGGACAGGTGGAGCTCCACTTTGCACAAGCTGTGCCTAAAATTGATTAGAGAAGAGACATGATATATGCTAGTCAAGAGAGTTCATGCACCAGACCATTCAGCTGGAATTTTCAGTATGCAAACCCATCTACACAGAAAGTGTAATCAATGGCACAAGATTCAGGAAAAATGTGCGTGACTGAGACTAATGGTCTGCCCTAATTGGGATGATATGTTTCAAGATAATCTAGGAGAGAGCTAAATTATGCAAATGTTACATATATTGCTTCCCTACACACACACACATATGCATGTTTTATAATAAAATGTAATTTATAAATTAATCACAGAAAGGAATTAATAACAATAGCTGAAAGTAAAATAGAACAATTACAACAGTCAAAACCAAACAATCAATTACAACAATAAAATAGAATTCTTGCATCAATCAAACATCACTACTTTTGCTTTTTGTGGTAATTGTAAGTAAAATAAGGGTTAATCAAGTATAAACACTGAAATACAATGGTAGATTAGATAACTCACAGAACTCCTGAGCAACAAACAGATAGGTACTATATACATACAGCTTGGGAGCGATGGACAAAACAATGACTTATTTCCAGATGGACAGCAACAGATTTCATCGTGAACCAACGGTGCCCACTCAAGGCATCCAGGAAACAAGAAAAGGGTCTTGTCCCTCAATAGTTTCAGTGATTTGCAAGAAAAATAAACATCAGAAGGATGGTGATAAAGCCTGTCATTAACATTCAGAATGACATTAGCCATACTTAACAGCATTTAAAAGGACTTGCCTACTGCTCTCTATTTTTGTCTCTGCAGTAGCAAAGCAAACAAGCACATTATTTGATCTGTGTGGGGGGGGTGGGGGTGCGATTTGTACAGTGAAAAAATGTGGAGAATGGAAGCTGTAATCGGCCCTTGGATAGCCTGGCTAGCGACTGAATGCCTGCAGGAACCAGTCTCCACACTCTTGCCTTCTATTTCTAGCTCTGTTGCTGGATCCTGAGCTGGGAGCTGGGAGCACGGAAAGGGGGCAAATGCTGATGGCTGGAAGTTCCACGCTCGTCTCTCCAAAGATCAAGGACCACAGAAGAAAAGTGGTTTCTCATTACCCACTTAAAATCCTGCAACCTCGAATGAACTCTGAAGCACAGCTTGCTCCAATGCTGAGGAGACTAAAGAAGTGAGTGAAAAGCCACAGGGAAGGACACCCCACTCTATAGTACTTCCACAGTGGAACAAATCCCCAGGGCCCTTCCCCCCAATTCCCTAGGCTTTTCTAGCCAGCCAGCAGGGAGTTTCCTGTGGGTAGGTTCCCCCCAAACCCAAACCCATCCATTGGATCCCCCACACCCTGCCTAAGAACTGAGAGCTTGCTATAATACAGAGGGGACCAAGAGCTTCCTACAACACTGAGGGGATTAAGAGAGAGCACCAAGAGAGCAAACCAGGAGAGAAGACCAAGAAAGCAGCCTTATAGAGACCTCAAGACACTTTCTGAAACAGACATTGACAGTACAGAGCAGACGAAGAAAAACTCCCAAACACTCAGACAGCCACTGCGAGGATTGGAGCAAGATGCAAAGACAATGATGGCTTCATTTGAAGGAAGAGATGGGTAGGCACCAATGCAAGAATTGCTCCAACAACCTAAAAAGCAACATGGTAACACCAGAATCCAGTGGTCACACAACAGGAAGA
>LOEQ01015471.1:0-15381 GCA_001685075.1 Bramus lutescens
TTCTTTCTTTCTTTCTTTCTTTCTTTCTTTCTTTCTTTCTTTCTTTCTTTCTTTCTGTCTTGTCTTCCTTCTCCTTCCTTCCTTCCTTCCTTCCTTCCTTCCTTCCTTCCTTTCTTTCTTTCTCTCTCCCCACTCTGTCTTAATTTACAAGATGATAAAATGTCAAATGATTAATGTCACATGTGCCTTACATAGTATTTTTTCCTATTGAATAGGACAGAGAATCCACATTAATCATTTGTAACAATATATATTTGGCTTTAAGATATAGATTCCTAGCTCACAGGTGAGATAGGAAATCATCCTAACAAAATTTGCACTCAAGAGATGTGTTGGGAGGGGGCAACATGAGATTATCTTTAAAATCAAGGACATTGAACATAAGAAGAGGGACTTAAGTTCTATGTTTTACCAGCTTATCTGAGAACCTTTCAAAACTTTTCTCTCTTTATTTTCAAATTGCTGATGTGGTATTTCAAACACCAATGGCTGTCCCTTTCAGAAGTATTTAGTGAGTAGAAAGCTTTGCTCAGAATCAACATGTGATCTTAGCTGTTGTTCACTGTAGACTAAGATGGTTTCGGAGGGCAAAGGTAGGGTAAGGTAGCCCATGGTTTATATAAGGCGATAGGGCAGGAGGAACAGAACGAAATTAAGAAAACCCCAGGTTATCTGGTGATGAGCAGTGAGCTGTATCAGAGTCCTGGCTGAAGGAATGATAGGCACCGAGGAAATTTTGCTTTCTTTTAATGAGCATATTAACTCACCTGGGAGTATGGTAAGGAGAATATGAGACACATAGAAACAGACAAATGGTTTGGAACCAACATGGCAATGAAAACCACTACTTAAAACATAACAAGTCCATGGTTGCAAACAGCTGACTAGCCCCTGGCAGGGGTAGGCTACACAAACAAGAGTCATGAGCACTGTAATGTGTGTATGTTGAGATAGTGCACCCTAAGAGGTAGCTTCTGATATTACAATCCATGTAAGGCTTTGCCCTTTGAAGGCAGTGACATTTAGTAATATTTGAATAAGGAGTCCATGAATTTATTTTTCAAGGAGACCCAGTTATTTCTTTTTTTGGCAACCCTGTGGAGCATTACTAACTAGATACATAATTTTCAACCAATCATTCCTAACCTCCATTATCATCTTCATTCCAGGGTGCTTGACAACACCTAGAATTGGATTGTGATTTTAACTGGGTTGTGCTTCAAGCCTCTACGGTACAGACCCCTAGGGATAAGAAAGATGCCCTATCATTGCCCATGAGTTCCTTATGATGAGGAATTTCCTAGTCTAAAATGTTATGACAAGGTCTAGAAACTTTGACTTGGTATTCCTTATATGGACACATATATAGCCAAATGATAAAATGGTGAGGTAAGTTCAGTAATACACAATACTAGGTTTCCTACTGTGAATGTAAGTTTTCTATTGCTGAGAGAGTATGTTTTCACAACTAAGTTGGGTGTGGTAACAATTGAACCAGCCTGATCTACAACTTGCTCATTTGACTTGGCAGCTCTACTCAGCACACCAGTAGCACCTGTGTAACTAGTACAATTTTTATTTTAAAAGCTGGAAATGAAAAGATTAATTCTGGCTGAGTGGTCAGAAAAGCTTTTCCAAGTGCCAAAGCATGTTTCTTGCTATGGTTCACTTCTGGGTCAGCTTCCTATTAGCAGGAGAACAAGCATCTCAGCCTCTTACATTCACTGGCAGAACATTTCATTGTCTGGAATTTTTGCATGGAGTTTTCTTAGGAAACTTTTATTTTAACTGCTATGCCACATAAACAGGACCTTTTCAACCCTTTGCTTTGTTATTTTGCTTGTTAGTTCTTGTGGATTGCAGAGACTGAGCCAAATAACTTTGTACACTGGAGATTATTTTGCATGGACCAAAATTGTAGGTTTCCTCTCTGTGTAGGCAAGATCACGTCAGCCACAAGGAAATTAGGTTATGGCCACAGGTCTATCAACCATATGTAAGGGTCATGCCAGAAATGTGGAGAAGTATAAGCAGAGAGATAAAAAGAAAACATGGTATAAAGCAGAGAATTTTACAAATATGATTGTCAAAATAGTTCAAAATGCAAGTAGTAATTTCTGTGGGACAATCAGCCTGTTTATGCAAAAGAGGGGCTGTTCTGAGTTTTTACTATGAGTTTTCCTTCATGTTTTTTCCTCATTTGCTTCTCACTTACCAAGGATTGCCATCCAACTGCAACTAATGTATTAGTTTTGAAGAACTTTAATTTATCTGCTTTCAAATTCCTTACATATTAGTTGAATGGGCTTTGTAATCCCATTCAAGGGTGATTTCATTATGTTATTATAATAACTAGTTTTTGAATTTCATAACCTCTGAAGTCCTGGGTTACAGGATGTTATCAAGGCTAGTTATAATATCTTAGAATGGCAAAGGTGGTAAAATTCAGTCTCTTGGACATTTTAACAATCAAGGTGGTTAGCATGAGACAAATTTTTCATGGTTAAAGATCTTATCATCCCTGATTAAAAAATCTTAGATGTTTCAATTTTTTACATACTCCAGACTGAAAGGACTTAATCCTGCCTCAATGTGTTATTTATTGTATGTCATTCCCTGTGGCCTTTTTATCCTAAGCAATGTTTTATATCCTTTTACTTTTTATTGCTATCACTGCAAAAGCACAAAGACAGAAACTTATATCACATTCCACCCTGTTTCTCTGGATTACTATCATTCTGCTTTAGTGAAGGTTATTGCTCTTTCCAAAGGAAATTAACTAAAGTAATTTCAGATGTCAAACTGGAAGAGTATCCCAAGTAAAGAATTCCATGGATGAAAAGGAACAAAAAACACATCTGTTTGCTAAAACATGTGTCAAAATTGAATTAAATCTATCTCTAAGTCCTATGTCAAAGTATGACCCCCTTGTATTTAAAAATAAGACTTTTGCAGTGATGGAGCTAAAACCATAATGATGTAGTCTAAGTATAAATCCCCTGTCACTGAGGATCTTCTCAGAAAAAAGTAAAATGCAGACCGGAAGAAAAATATGTAAAGACCGCATGAAGACAACCACGTGTAAGACAGGAAGAGAGGCCTTCTCTTCCAGTTGTCAGAAACCAACCTTCTGAAATCTTGAGTGGACCAGAGGCAATGAGTCTAATAGGCTTATACCTCCCATTCTGTGCAGCATTGTTATGGCAACCCAAAGAAACCAATGTAGAATGCATTTATTTATTATTTGGCACAGACCACTACTTGACTTTTGCCTACCTTTAAAAAAATGTAGTAAATATTTCATTAGCTTGCAAGCATCAGGTATGTCATAGTAGATTCTATTTGCATATAACTCTTTAGGGTGAGGAAGGAGAATGTATTGACCTCCTTACATGTGAATTGTCAGCCCTCCTGTCAACATTTGTACCTCATCTCCCCAGCTGTCTCCTCTAGGTCTAGCTGTCCTATGGCATGCTATCTAGGTGAGCTTTTCTCATTATTTATCCTTACTAAAACATGTCTTAGATGATTTTTGTGTTGCTGTAGGAAACTGTATGCAGAGAGATGGTTTAAAAAGAATAAACTTTAAGTCACAGTTCTTGTCTTGTGTGCATCTGGTTATTGCAGTGGTTCTGAACCTCTGTGTCATAACCCTTTTGGAGGTCAAATGTTCCTTTCATAGGGGTCATTTAGACCATCAGAAAACACATATTTTTATATTATGTTCAAAACAGTAATAAAATTAATTCTGAAAAAAAACAGTAAAAATAATTTTATGGTTGCTGGCCACCACAACACGAGGAACTATATTAAAGGGTCATAGTCTTAGGAAGATTGAGAATCACTGGGTTAGATCCTTCTTACTCCACTATTCTACCACAGACAGCTTAACAGTGAAATGAAGAAAATACCCTAACTCAGATTTCTTTATTGAAACCTATTTCAGTTTGAGTTTCTATTGCTGTTATAAAGACCATGACCAAAATCAACTTGGAAAGAAAAGGGTTTATTTTATCTTATACTTTGTCATTTCCAGAGAAATTAAAATAAGAACTTTGGAAAAGAGCCTGTAGGTAAGAAATGATTCAGAAGTCACAGATTAGTGATGCTTTCTTGCCTTGCTCCCCGTGTTATGCTCAGCCAGTTGTTTTTCTAACACACTGGTCCACCAGCCCGGTGGTTGTGCTGCTGACAGTGACCTAAATCTCCAGGTTTTCAACGATTACTGGAATTCCAAACTTGTGTCCTTATGTTTGTACAGAAAACAGGGTTACTAGTTGAGCAATCTTCCTATCTACACACATGGAAATTAAAAATTCAGTTTAATTTTCTTAATTGTAAAAATGTATAACATACTTGAAAGTACATGCTGTACAGAGTAAGTCTTAGGGTGGCAACTAGGTGTGTGTTTTCCAGCTTGCTGTTTGAAGTGTTAAACTATCAGTGAAGGATATCAAAGGATGGGCCTAAAAATAAACATCTGGGAATAAATGTAGAAGGGCTTTTACAATTTATGCAATACTTTTATATTTTGTTCATTGATAAATCAAAAATGTTCACTACAGATCAGTTTGATAGTGGCATTTTCATAGTTGAGGATTCTTCTTTCAAAATGAATATAGATTATGCCAAGTTGAAATAAAAGTAGCCACAACAGTCACTGACACCATCATGGTGTTCTACCCTCAAACACTCATCTAATCCTAAATGCAGCCCTACTTCCAAAAGGTCCTGCCTGAACATACAATCAACATCCAAATTTGGAGTTAAGCTCCCAAAACATGAATTTTGGGGAACGCATGGTTGACCGTAATAAGGAATATTGATAGGGGACTCTTACTAGTCAACAATGGAGGAAACATATAAGCCTTCTTTTTCTCTCATCTCATTGCCTACTGAATGTCAGTGCCCAAGACAACACCATTCTGAAGATGAAGAGGCCTCTATTAGTTTGAAGCCTTAAGTCAGAGAGTAAAGCACATGGAATTTCTCAACAAATGCAGCCTTCTTGATGAGGCAAATTCATCTGACTGTTACTTAAGATCATCTCAACTACTTAAATTATAAAGCTCATTTATCAGCTAGCATTACCCAATCTTCTACAGAAATTGTTGTCAGCAGTAGTCCTGCTAAAATAAAAGTCTCCAAATATATGACTCCGACTTAAAGGTCAGGCATTGATCAAAGATAAAACTTACAAGGTTGAAAAAAACTAACCTTTTGAGTGGCAAAACTTTTGGTAAAATTTCCCTATGTTACATTCTGATATTTGTTTATAAAGTTCATAAGATAAAGGCCTTGGAAAAAGGAAGATATTAATAGTTTATTGTGGTTAACATTTGCTGAGTTCAGCAAATTATTCCAAGGAAAGAGATGAGTTCAGACAGTATTTGGAATGATTGAGAGCACAATCAGGAGAATAAAACTGCAGGAATGTGGGGCCTCTGGGATCAGAAAAGCTTCCATTGCCAAAATGGGGAGAGATAAGACCTAAAAGGCTTTTAGTCTCCAAAGCCCATTAACAATCAGTCTAGTGTCAGAGATCATATTGAGCGTGGATCTTCCTGTCCATCTGGTTGTAGTAGCAAAGATGTCACACAGAGACTTGAAAGGGTAAGCTTTCATGCTGAAACCTCAATGAATCAATCAGGTTTGACAGAAATATCTAGAAAAGCTTTGGAATGCAATTATGGAAACATGGATTTAAAGATTCAGCACAAGGCTGCCAGGTTTAGCAAGCAAAACCTGAAGGCACCTAGTTAAACTGAGTTTCCGATAAGCAATAAATAGTGACTCGGTGGAGCATGTCTCTGTAATACATATTAGTTAACTTAAAAGGTTGTATTTTGTTTACATCCCCCCAAAAGGATGAATGCTTTTTCATCCACAGAAGAACTTGGTCTCCTGTATGCTAGCTGGCATTTCAAAATCAGGGGAATGCTGAAGTACAGTATTTTATGAAGGAGCATATGAGTTCAAATTAAAAATAAAATAATCAGTGAGTGTTAAGATTTTAGATTAACAGTTGGACTCCTAGAATAACTAAAGAAATTGGGTTTGGAAAACTGAGGATACCAGTACAACATTGCTTCCTAATGCTCATGTGGGCTGTTTAAGGAACAGTTATCTAGAGGACAGATGAGGACTCAAAGGAAGACGATTCCTCCCAACAACAGAATGAATGTAACCCCAATTACAGTCATGAGGTGTTTGTAACTACTGGGGGTTATTCCATTATTACATTTCTGTTTATGTTGCTGCTGAGTATCCTACTTTTCTGCGTTGTGGAGAATGATTTTTTTTTAACTTTTCTTGCCCATCATTTTACACTCATGGAATAGAAATGGGTTTATATAGGGTTGCGACTTGTTCTTTAGTATTTCCTAGATCCTGGGGAAATTTAAGACAGAGATCTGGACTTTGGCCTGACTTAAAAACTGGAGAAACTTAAAGGAGTTGCCTCAGAAAAGTAAGGATTTTCTGGGAGAAAAAAAAAGTTAGGCTCATAGATGTTTATTTGTGAGCTAGAAGGCTGAAGATCATAGTAATCTGCCTCTCAAGCAATTTTTGTTCTCATAGTGTAGGCAAGTCAGCAGATTTTTCTGTCAAGTTCCAAAGAATACATATTTGACACTTCCCAAGAAGCAAAATAGAGGACATCCTGTAGGGACTTCAATAACAATCACTTAAAATCTAAAACACATTTTTAGCTGTCAGGCCAAAAAAAAAAAAAAGCAACAAATTGGGTTTTACTCAAGCCTTGATTTTTTGACCCTTGGAACAAAAGAACTCTCGCTGCTTAGAGAATTTTACTTGTTGGTTCTTTGGTGTATTCGGGAAGTCACCTGACCAGCTCTTGTCAATCTCATATGAGCAGTGGGTGAGTCATGTCTACTTAGAACAAACACACTCATCATACTTTTTTTTTTCTTGGTTTAGCACATGATTTTCATGCATAAGACCACTTGGAAAGTCAACAGTTTAAAATGAGAACTGTCCCTCAGCTTGGTCCCTGAAGAGAGGATGGGGTAGATGCTTATCATAGCACTCTATTTCATTAAACCAATACAGAATTTTGGGTTTTATTCATTATTCTACCTTTCTCATTCTAATTGAGCTACCAGTCCTTTTCATAGATTTCTTTGAAGGTCATGAATGGATATTTAAACATTATTTTCTTAGCTTCCTGTCCATTAAACAATTCTCCTTAGGTTAAGTCTGAGAGATCCACTGTCCATTATTTTTGTTAGTATTTTTTTTTGCTCTATTTTCAGCTTAATAAACTTATAGTATACTTCCAAGAAGAGGGTTTTTAAATTAACATATACTTTTACAGTTATATCTTTGTTGTTTTCTATTTTTCTATTTTATTTTTTAAATTGTTTTAACTGTTATTGATACTTTGTGGATTTCATATCATACATTTCAACCACATTCATGTCCCCATCTGCTGTGGGACAATGGTCTTATAGCCTGTCACTTACATTGTATTATTTTAATAAAACACTGATTGGCCATTAGCCAGGCAGGAAGTATAGGTGGGAAAACCAGGCAGAAAGTAGAGGCGGGGCAATGTGAAGAGGAGAATTCAGGGAAGAGGAAAGAGTCAGTCTGCAGGTGTCACTCAGATGCAAAGCAAGATGAGAATACCTTGCTGATTAAAGGTACCATGCCACATGGCTGATACAGGATTAATGTAGGATGTAAGAGCTAAAAAAACTGAGCTAATAGGCCAACCAGTTTATGATTAATGTAGACCTCTGTGTGTTTCTTTGGGACTGTATGTCTGCGGGATTGGGCAAGACAGAAACCTTGGTCAACACCCACACCCTTGCATCTACCTTCTGTCATTGCAAATTCCCCTGCAAAAGAACACAAAATTTAAAATAAAAACTAAAAATAAATAAGTAAATAAAAAAACCAATGAAACAATAATTAAAGAAAAAAGAAGAATTTTGTCTTGGAAGCTGTAGTTTCCCCTCTAGTCCATTCGATACCTGTAATAGTTTATTGATATGAAACATAGTCTAGGTCGAGGTCTCTGGCTTCTGCACACTATCTATAATAGTCTCTCAGGGGTTCCTTTGGGGTATCTGCTATTCTGTGTCATGAAGATCCTGAAGTTTTGGATCTGTATGTTTGTTCCCTTCACATGCTTTTAAGAGTTCACAGATGAGGTGGATGTTGGTGTAGGATGACTCATAGCCCTGGTTCTGGTCATGGTGGTGGCTGGGTTGGTCAGCCTACCAGCTTTCCTTCATCATCACTTCCCAGGCAGTAAACTCTCCAGCATTGTTTGGGATAGCCCACCCAAGGAAGCCTGTGACAAATAG
The DNA here is from genome assembly GCA_001685075.1 of Bramus lutescens. NCBI lineage: Eukaryota > Metazoa > Chordata > Mammalia > Rodentia > Cricetidae > Bramus > Bramus lutescens. Next base: position 8,334 of record LOEQ01015471.1, read on the forward strand.
TGGGGTCAGTTCTTCTGCTCTCAGATCCTCAGATCTCGCTTACCCACACTCACCAGGTGGTGTATCAGGGCCAGTTCAACTCTTTTGCCTAGGTAAGGTGCAATACCCTTCTCTCACCCTCATATGTCCCCTACAGCAATAGGTACAATTGTATCTTTTAAAATATTTAGAAGTGTTTCTTTAAGGACAATAAAGGAATTTATGACATACGAAAACATTTGGAATCTATTTGGCTCTTCGCTGTATGTATGTCTTCATTATTAATAATACAATAACAGTATTGGCATTTTTTAAAAATAAAAATATAAAGTTAATATGGCTAGAAAGATGACTTTCTTATAATATTACAATGAATACACTTGGATATTTATTCATTTTGGAAAAAAGGACACTCTTTGAAAGACATATTTTTTCAACTTCTCTTTGTCTACAAATCAGGAATAAAATCTAAGTATCTATTATGTACAATAATAAAAAGTTATTTAAGTTTAAGTTTGAAGGGACTTCGGCAGGTGAGTGCATATGTGTGCAAGGCTGTACACATAAATACTCACACAAAGAGAATCCTGAACTATACTGAGATGCTCCTGTAGTATCTTTATTGATTTATTTTATCACCAAATATAACATATAAAACATATTAGTCTGTTAAATACATAGGGATAGAAGGTTCTAAAATGGAATATGTCTGTCTTATTAGCATCTCCTCTAATGTAATAGTCCTCTGGCATTCTGTAACAGCTAGAAGTGACTTTCCTTTCATGAAACCCAATACGAGACTTTGTATGGGAGACATGTCATGTATGTGAATATGTATATATATGTGTGTGTTTGTATGTGAGTTTTTGTGTATATGTATAAATGTGTACATATGTATGTTTGGGTAGGTGTGTGTGTAAGTTCATGCTGATCCCAGAGGTCAATGTTGGGTGTCTTCCTTAGTTGCTTTCTATGTTATTTTTGACACAGGTTTTTCACCAAGCCTACATCTCAATGATAAGCCTACATTGGGTGGCCAGCGAGACTGAGGAATCCTGTCTCTGAAGGAATTACAGGCAAATCCTCAGGTTTGAAATGATTACTGTGATTCCAAACTCCTCATGCTTGTGCAGAAAACAGTGTTACCAGCTGAGCAATCTTCCAATCTCTACACAAGAAAATTGAAAATTCAGTTTAAATTTGTTAATTTCAAAAATGTGTTGTTGTTGGGACACCACTAGTTAATTCCTATCTGCTCGGCAGCTCAGACCCAAAATTATCACACAGAAACTATATTATTTAAAACACTGCTTGGCCCCTTAGCTCTAGTTTCTGATTAACTAGCTCTTACATATTAATTTAACCCATCTCCATTGATCTACGTATCACCACGTGTCTGTAGCTTACTGACTAAAGTTCTGGCATCTGTTTCTGGCGGGGCTACATGATTTTTCTTTGACTCAGCCTACTTTCTCCCAGCATTCAGTTTAGGTTTCCCCACCTACCTCTGTTCCACTATAGCTTTGCTATAGGCCCAAAGCAGTTTCTTTATTAACCAACGGTATTCACAGCATACAGAGGGGATTCCCACACCAATGTGTAACATACTTGAAAGTACATGCTGTATAGAATAAGTCTTAGAATGGCAATTAGGTGTCTGTTTTCCTATTGGGTATTTGAAGTATGTGTTTTATTATCAGTGAAAAATATAAAAGCAGAGGCCTAGAAATAAATATCAGTAGTAAAGGTAGATAAGGCTTTCATAATTTATGTGATACTTTATATAATAAGATCTAGATATGTAGAAATCATATATATTAAATGATTAATAAAATGATTAAAATGGGTTATAGCATTAGGAAGGTAGAGAAGTATAGGTACAGGCAGATATTTGTCTTATGCTAATTCAGGAAAGTGTTTTTTGTTTTTGTATTTTATTACTACTTGGAATAAAACAAGGGATCTTGTGTATCCTAGGCATGTAATTTACCATTGATCCATACTCCCAACTGTCTGTGCATTCAGATAGAATTTTTTATATCTTATTTAGCTTTTATAATCTTATTACTGTTTATCCTATGAATTTGTTCAGTCACTTGGTTGAGGCCCAGTTTGGCTTCAAACCTCATACTTAACCCAGGAGGATGCTGAATTCCTGATCCCCATGCTTCATTCCCCAAAGAGCTGAGAGCAGAAACATGAGCCACCATGGTTAGCTAATAATGTATCTGTTTATATATACTGCTTTTGACAGATCTGTAATATTATAGAAGATTTGAACCCTGAGGTATGTCTAATCGGCATGCTTTTTATGAGTCTTATGAATACTTTAGTATTAGATTTTGATGATATTGAAAACTGTTTTGACTTTGCAATATAGTTGCCACAGAGGGCAATGTCCTACTTTTTAGAAAAACATTAAGTTTCTTAGGAACAATTAGACTTTGATTAGCTAGTACCCATTTTATTACTCATAGTATTAAAATAGCACAGAGAACGATCAATAGGTTCCACCCAGGTTTGTTATAAATAACAAAGATCTTACATTGGGAATTTAATCACATCTTCCTGGAATCTGAGTCTTTTGCCAATTTACTCTAGGCTAGGAATGTACTTTAGTTTTGCTCCTGAGGGAGAAAAAATAGGAAAATGTAATTAGTTTGCTCTTGGGTATATTGAATTCTGTGGAATCAGAGAACAGTTACTTTAGAATGCCTAATAAATATATTTGGCTTTGTGGAACACATGATCTTTGTCACAGCTTGTAAGTTCTGTCTTTTTCACTCAAAAGCAACCATAAAAATTATGTAAACATGTAGGCATTGCTCTTTCCTAACAAGTGTGTCAACCTCCATGAAGATCTTGTATATATTCCAAGACAGACACTCAGCAGCCCAGATAACAACAATATAAAAAATTTGTTATTAGTTTGGCCATCACTGCAGTCTACCTGTCAAAAATAATTTCTGAAAATATTCCTTTTTTTGAGATTCCCTTATAGCCCCCAAGCCACACACATTCATGTAAACCATTTGTAATAAGAATGTCTGATAGCTAATAAGTAGCCAAAGTCAAAATGAGCAAATCAGTTTATTATGCTTTCTTTGTTCTGCTTTCTTCTAATTTTCTGAATTGAGGACAGTGTCTCTGTGGGATAGTGTAGGACAGTGTTCCTCCTAGTTTGTATGTGTAATAGTTTCTTGGAAGGCACATTAAGCTAAAGTTGCTGCATCCTGCCGAAACAGGTTTCAATCCGGCCTGTCTGACAGTTTGTAGATCCGCGTCTTCTTCTCAGGTGTGACTCCTAGTAGGTTGATGAACCTCTAGCTTGAGCCATGCACCCAAGGACAAATAGGTAAATAGGTAATGCTTGATGGGTTTTTAAACAGTAGGAATCAAAGTTGGTTGTAGGGAAGCAGGGTGGATATGGGAAAAGTTGGAATATGGGAATGAATATGATAAAAATGCATTGTATGACATTATCAGACAAGTAATTAGAAAATAAATCATATGATAAAAAATCCATTGTATGACATTATCAGACAAGCAATTAAAAACAAATCAAATATAAGAGACCTTTGCTAAAGAAGAATCAATTTAAATAAAGGAATTTTATAAAGCAAGACAATATTATACAATCTTACTTGTATGTGTACTTTTAAAAGTGTTGACCTCAGAGAAACTGAAGAAATTGGTGTGGCTAAGGAAGTGGAGTAATGCTGGTCAAAGAAGACACAAGTTCAGTTTCTAAAAGGGAACAAATTCTGGAGAACTAATATGCTGTCTGATAACCATGAATAATATTGTACCATACAACTCAACTTTTCTCAAAGAGTACATTCCAAACACAAAACAAAGTTTACTATGTACCCAGATGGACACGCTTGCTACCGTGATTCTACTGCCCATTTTATAATGATTAGTAATTAAACATTTAGTATATGCCAAAAAAATCACTGAAAATAATGTTTACTCCTCAGCAAATCTAGTAGGGGAACCTCATTAGTAAGTAAATAAATGCATACATAGAAATAATTATACCTATCGATAGATAAGACAAGTTGTCAGAGACCCTGATTAGATGTTATGAACTTTTACTTTATTTTTAGCTCCTTTAGATGAATGACCTCTCATATTTATTTAAGTGTTGCCTCACCTGGCTTTTCCTAGTTTTGAAGGCACTACTGAGAATGATGCCCATTTTCTTCTGCATTGTGGTTGGAATATGATATGGTCTGCACCGGTTCATTTGTTGATATGTTAGTGGTGGAACCTTGACAGGGTACACTGGATGTTGGAAATAAATCCTGGGAAGGTGTGCCTCTGTAGCGTGTACTCTTCTTGGCCTCTTCCTGCATGGCTCTTTCTACCTTCTGAGCATGCAATAACACCAGGGAACCTAACAGCATGATAGGTCATTCTGCCTAAACATGGCAACAGTCCAGCCAGTTGCCTGTGGGCTGAAACCTCTGAAACATGAAGCAAAATAACTTGTCCTTCTGTTTCTCTTAAAATTTTTTACAATGATGAAAATTGACATAGTTTAACATCCAAAACGTGTATTTTACTGAAGGCCATATCTGAAGGTTATAATTTCTGTCTGAATACATTTCATCTCCAGTCCATTTAGCCAAGAGGTATTGACCTACCAGTCACTCTTCAGTAGAATTGCATGTAACATCAAGGTCAAGACAAAAAACAGTGCAGTGCAATACAGGAAGTGAAAATGAGAAATGAAATAAGAATTCACCTTGGATTTCTAGTCAGGTATGAGAAATGAATTGTATATTCCTTATGATTAAAACTGATGAAAAATAAATCAGAATTCAAGAGCAGAGTTGCACCATCTGCCTATTTGTGAAAGTCTTTATATACATGTGGAGAGAGAGAGAGAGAGAGAGAGAGAGAGAGAAAGTTTCTATGTCTTTCCAACTTTATTTTCCAAAGGGAAGGAAAAAAAGCATTGTGTGACCACAGTTTCTCATCCAAAGGAAACAGTGGGTTATTTCCTGTACTGAAAGTGATGGTGGCAACTTGGAGGGAAGGGAATTAATTTCTCTGCTTAGAATAATGGGAAGCTAGCAAGGAGGAGCAGTTTAGTACACTTCATCTTTAAGAAGATAAGCTATTTGAGTTGGGCAATGGTGGTGCACACCTTTAACCCCAGCACTTGGGACGCAGAGGCAGGTGGATCTCTGTGAGTTTGAGGCCAACCTGGTCTACAAAATCTCCTGAGTAAATTGTGAGCATGATAACCATGGGAGAGGGTTGAACAGGAGGGGAGAAGAAGGGAATGGAGCAGAGAAAAATGCATAGCTCAATAAAATCATTAAAAACTGTAAAAAAGAAATGATACAAGTTATTCAGGGTATCAAATATAGAAGGTACAATATATGGCCATGACAAAAATCTTTACATTTGTTTATTTAGATTTTTCTACTTGCTATGAATAGGTTTTTCCATTAGTTGAAATGTTAAGTATCTTCTTATTGGATACTGGTCATTGTAAAGTTATAGTTTTGATAGTCTGGATTCTGTTGTGTTACTTATTTATTTTTATTTAAAGAGCACAGAGTCTGTTTTGATGGCCATTATTGGCTGACTAGTTTGAACACACTGATGCCTGGTTTTAAATTTTGCTGATTAGGATTTAGAACGTACTTCACTGTAGGGAGATTTTCACCCCCAACTAATGAACAAATTAATTTTTCTAAATAGGAGCATTATCTTCTTTCATGATGAATGCCATAGATGCTTATAACCCATCATAAACTGCCTCTGAACTGTGAGCTACACTATTTTCTCAAAAAATTGGTAAGTAGAGTAAGACACATCAACAATTTGTGTCATATCAATAATGAGATAAGGCACTCAATATTCCATGACTGATTATAAACTTCCTAATTTTTGTTTGGTCTTTTAGGATGGAATCTCTCTACGTAGGACTGGTTGTCCTGAAATTCTATGGTGACCATAACTCAGATAGACCTGGCTCTGCCTCTGGAGTGCTGGATTAAAACATGCACTGTCACACTCACTCAAATTCCTAATTTTTAGGTTTTAAAAATATGTAGAATACATTATAAAATTATACTTTACATTACAAGGAATTCAGAAAAGTAGAATCTAGAAATATCTTTTACAACCTAACAATGCTCTGTATGCTTTGCTATTAGAATTGCTCCTAAGTCAGCTGTGTCCTTCGTAAGGACACAATGGTGAAGACAACACAGTCATGACTATAAAGAACTGTTCTTTGGAGACATACAGGTAATTAAACAAACTAGTATAACTCTTTAGTGCTTTGGTAATCATTGAATTGCCAATCAAGAAATCATCTAAAAAGAACCAAAACAGGATAAATGAAAAGGTTCATAAAGTTTTGTCATGTGATCAACATGATTGGAACAGGTGCTAAAAGTGATGCACAGTAGAGAATAAATTACAGGAGAGTATGGGTGGGTTTTATAATAATCTTCTATCATTTCATAGAAGTATTTACTTGCAGACAGTGCATTCCATAGTGTTCTTTGAACATGTCCTTTATGATTCTCAGTGACAGTTGGACTTAACTCAATATTTCCTTCTACCAACTATTGTTTGACTTAAATACATGTTTAAGAATAAAGGTCCATTAAGCTGAGAGAATAAAAATAACTTAGTCACATAATGATAGTGACTGCTTATGAAATACAAAGCACAGCATGTACTCTTTCTAACACACAGTGATTAGGAAAAATGCAATATGGCTCAGGCAAGCCTAAACACTTAGACATGGGAAAGAAGACACTGCTTATGATATAATGCAAGTAGGTGAACTTTATCAAGTCCTAAGAACAATAGGTTCTTTAAACAGATTTCAATGGTAAAGTTACACACACACACACACACACACACACACACACAGAGTTAATGAAAAAGATCTGTAACTTTAAATATAAACAAGATACACCATGTACGTTGGTTGCTATGCCAAGTCTATAACGTGATATGGGTGCTTTAAGCAGAAAAACAACCCAAGAAGTTCTAAAGGCTTGAATTCTGAGGTCAAGTGATCAACTTCCTTCTA
>LOEQ01015472.1:0-12134 GCA_001685075.1 Bramus lutescens
CCACAGGGCAGGGAACCCTGACTGCTCTTTGGACTGGAGAGGGAGGGAGGGGGGAAATGTGAGTAGAGGAGGAGGTGGAAATTTTTAATAAAAAATTAAAATAAACAAATATTACCTTGTAAAAATAGATTAAATAACAAACAATATAATGCATGTGTACCCAAATATACAGGAAATCACACTAACTAGAAAGATTCTTGTATTAAAATTAAAGGTCAAAAATCAACAAATCAGATTTTGAGTAAGACTCAACTATATACTATGTAGATAAAATATACCTTAAACCTCATAGGATGGAAAAATATATCTCTTTGATAATAATAATAATTAAGTGTTTTTATCACTATCAGACAAAGGGAAACTCGGAGAAATGAAGGAGGGACATTTGGCAGTGATAAATGGTGAATTTTTCAAAAATATGTAAACATCAGGAATGTGTGTATACCTGGAATAAAACACAATAAAGATTAAATAAATCTTCAGCTGTGGTTGAAAATTTCCACAGTCCTTGCTCAGCGTAGCAAAGAGTCAGGAAGTGAAGGGATAAAGACTAAAAACACAGATGGGTCCATCAAACTGGTACAGAACATTCTAACCTCTGACAGAATGCACATCCAAAGGCATCACAATAGTCACAAAGAGAACTCCTAGCATGAGTTCTAAAGAATTTTAAATTTTATAAATGATATAAATGATATGACATGTTTTCTATATATGATGGAATTGATCAAATCAATTAAAAATCTTTGAAAATACTCTGGAGTTTGAAAAGTTATGTATTGTGCTTCCGAAAACCCTTATGTTAAAAACACAATTCAAAGAGGAGAAAAATTAGAAAATACCTTTCATTTGCCGATAATTAAAACTCTGTGTGAAGTAATATTTTGGATATATTCAAAACAATGTTTAGAGGTCATTTCATATCTTTATAATCTAATATTGTAAGATAGGGAAAAAATATATGAGCCCTTATCTTCAAAAATAAGAAAAAGAATTAATTAAAAGCAGCATAAAGGTATAAAATATAAATCAGAAACAAACTTAATGGTTAATGTAGCTATAATCCTTTTCCATGTGTGTATATATGGGATTTATTGGAGTGATTTACATACAGGCTGTGGTCTGAGCAGCCTAACAGTGGCTATCCCCTGACGCAAAGGCCAAGGACGCAGCAGTTATTAGGTTCATAAGACTGGATGTCTCAGCAATCGCACTCTAATACTGGAGTTCCAGGTAATTCCCAGAAAGCTCCTGCTCTTCAATGTATGCTGGAATTCAAAAAAAAGTAGGTGCTAGTACCAGTGAACGAGTGCCTCAGCAATAGAATAGAAGAACTTTCCAGCAAGAATGAAGGCAAGCAGACAAAAGGCAAAGGCTGCAGTCCTTCCTGTCCTTTTACGTAGGCTGCCACCAGCAGTTTCGAGTCTCTATCAGTGAGTGCTGGGAACCGAACTCAGGACCTCTGGAAGAGCAGTAGCTCTCTTAACCGTTGAGCCGACCAGCTCTAAAAGTAGCTATAATTTTATAAGATTTTACAATACTTAAGAAGCTATAAATTTTTCAGTAATTTTTGGTATTATTTTACTAAGAGCCACTACATGAAATTTAATTATATGTTCTGTGAACTTTAAATACATATATATATTTGTTTATATTAAGACCCCTTGTAACGGCTTACCAAATACTTGTAATTGAACTCTTACTACCATACACTGCCTTGGCTTCTTTCTAAGAATTTCCAACACATGTCTCCAATGTGTCATAAAGCCCCATAGAGACAGACAGGAGGACAATTTGCTACAATACTATCAGAGCGTGACTAAGCATCAAAGAGTGTAAGGATAAGGAAAACAAGGCCCCTCCTTTACAGGCTCTCAGCTACAGTTTTGTGGAGACTGTCTGATGTAGAGACATGAAGGAGAGAGTCCGTGGTACTGCTCCGTAGCTTTGAAGTTTTTGGTTCCTCCATAGAAAGAGGAAGAGGGCTATTCCATACCTGAGAGTGTGAAGACAGAGCACCGGGCTCTTGCTATGCTGACAAATGTGGGTGGAATCCAGTGGATGGATGGAGTCAGGCACACAAGTGGCTAAGGCCAGTGATGTGGATGAAACCATACAATGAAATTCAGTCTGTGCCTTCACCTTATAACTCTCAGTCCTTGACACAGTCCAATGCAACTTGGAAGGGATTCTAAGCTCATCAAGGTAGAGACACTAAGGGGAAAGGAACATTTAAACTGTCAAGGTAAAGGTAAGAATGGCCACTCTACTGTTTGAATTCTGAAAGGTGACCTGCTTTGGAGTTCTCCTTGTTTGTATAAGGTTTGATCATCTTTTTATATTACTTGCTCATTTTAAACTTGATTAAAAACTTAGAACATCTCAATGCCTAACAAATAAACCAGGTGCCTTGTACACATGATTTCATGAGTGTGGAGAACTTGAGATCTGTCTGTTAGTTTAGGGTTTATTAGCCAAGCCAGCACACCACAGGTCTCTGCTTTCCTAGTTTTCAAAGGAACATAGTTACTTCTAAAGTGACCAATTAGAAGATCCACAAAACACAAACTGAGACTCCTGGGAAAGGGCTGTCCACCACCAATGTGCATGGAGACAGTCCAGGCATGCCCTACTTCTTTCTTAAAAAGCAAGTATGTTTCTATCTGAAGCGGAAATAAAAATGGTTGGTTCTATAAACCAATCAGTTGGCCTCTTAAAATATTCATAGTCATCAAGACGTGAACAGAAAAATATACCCATGTTTAAGTTATCTAAAAATGTATAAAATTTCCTTTATAAAACCCAAACACAATTGAACCTGAGAACAAAAGATCACTTGTGAAGATATTTGCCTCCCTATATACCAACCACTTTGATTTTAAAGTAATCCCCTGTGGCCTTTTTATTCTGAAAACTGTAATTGTACTTTGAGAATTGTATTGGAGGTTCTGACCCTTTTGCCAAGATGCATTTTNAAGAATTTCCAACACATGTCTCCAATGTGTCATAAAGCCCCATAGAGACAGACAGGAGGACAATTTGCTACAATACTATCAGAGCGTGACTAAGCATCAAAGAGTGTAAGGATAAGGAAAACAAGGCCCCTCCTTTACAGGCTCTCAGCTACAGTTTTGTGGAGACTGTCTGATGTAGAGACATGAAGGAGAGAGTCCGTGGTACTGCTCCGTAGCTTTGAAGTTTTTGGTTCCTCCATAGAAAGAGGAAGAGGGCTATTCCATACCTGAGAGTGTGAAGACAGAGCACCGGGCTCTTGCTATGCTGACAAATGTGGGTGGAATCCAGTGGATGGATGGAGTCAGGCACACAAGTGGCTAAGGCCAGTGATGTGGATGAAACCATACAATGAAATTCAGTCTGTGCCTTCACCTTATAACTCTCAGTCCTTGACACAGTCCAATGCAACTTGGAAGGGATTCTAAGCTCATCAAGGTAGAGACACTAAGGGGAAAGGAACATTTAAACTGTCAAGGTAAAGGTAAGAATGGCCACTCTACTGTTTGAATTCTGAAAGGTGACCTGCTTTGGAGTTCTCCTTGTTTGTATAAGGTTTGATCATCTTTTTATATTACTTGCTCATTTTAAACTTGATTAAAAACTTAGAACATCTCAATGCCTAACAAATAAACCAGGTGCCTTGTACACATGATTTCATGAGTGTGGAGAACTTGAGATCTGTCTGTTAGTTTAGGGTTTATTAGCCAAGCCAGCACACCACAGGTCTCTGCTTTCCTAGTTTTCAAAGGAACATAGTTACTTCTAAAGTGACCAATTAGAAGATCCACAAAACACAAACTGAGACTCCTGGGAAAGGGCTGTCCACCACCAATGTGCATGGAGACAGTCCAGGCATGCCCTACTTCTTTCTTAAAAAGCAAGTATGTTTCTATCTGAAGCGGAAATAAAAATGGTTGGTTCTATAAACCAATCAGTTGGCCTCTTAAAATATTCATAGTCATCAAGACGTGAACAGAAAAATATACCCATGTTTAAGTTATCTAAAAATGTATAAAATTTCCTTTATAAAACCCAAACACAATTGAACCTGAGAACAAAAGATCACTTGTGAAGATATTTGCCTCCCTATATACCAACCACTTTGATTTTAAAGTAATCCCCTGTGGCCTTTTTATTCTGAAAACTGTAATTGTACTTTGAGAATTGTATTGGAGGTTCTGACCCTTTTGCCAAGATGCATTTTAAGCTGAAACTAAATGCAATTGTGGTATGTGGAAAACAGATAATTTCAGGAGAATCTGACAGGTCAAGGTTCTTAAAAGTTGCTCTAGTGTAGATTTCTACTTGGTTGCTTTCTGGCCACAGCTTGAGTTCAGATAGGTTTTGTTTCCTTCACTGTTGTCGGAAAAGCAATCAGTAGCAATTTGAGGTGATCAACAGCATCACCAAAGTGGAGAAAGGATCACGCTTCTGTCTAAGCACAGACACCACTTGGGATACAGCTCCAGCTTCAAGGAGGTGAGAACTCTGCTTTTCTGCAAGTGAGTTGGCTGAGATTATAAGCAAAGCAGCCTGTACTAAGTACCGCTTGATCCGTGTTTTGTCTTTCTCCAATAGCAGCCTTGAAGCCCTTAGCTAACACAGTCTGTGCTGTGTGCGATTAATAACTGTGACATAACTGAGATGTTTGGGTTTGGATTAGACTTGGGTAAAACAAATTTAGGTAAAACTAGACAGATGTGATAGAATGACTCAAATAGTATTTCTATGTCTAGACCTGCTCCATGTACTGAAAGATAAATATGAACAAAGATATTTATCCATATTTAATCATCACATGCCGTCAATGGTCTCAAAATGCCAGTTTTGATAATAAAGGGCATCCCTCTGCCTCAGGAATGGTATCAAATATGCATTCTGAAACTAAAAGCACAAACTGCAAATTATGTTATTGATTTCATTGGCCTACCTGAAGAGACGTGCTAACCCAGAATTCCACTGGGTCAATCAAAGTAGGCGGCCAGTAAGAAAATTAATCAGCAAACCCAATTCTTTCTTGTGGTTGTTGAGAAAACTGGATGCAGACAGCACATCTCCTTGTGTTTCCCTATCACTTCTTCACAGTGAACCAGTTTTCTGCAGGGTCTGGCTGTCTGAAAAGGAGTTCTAAAAAGCTGAAGTTGAAAGTAGCTGCATTTCAATAACTTGGTATCAAAGGAGTTTAACCAACAAACTCATCCTGCATACTTCCTTGTACTTTGGGTAGAAATAGACCTCAGACAGTTATTGAAGTTATTCAACAAGGGCCCCCTTTCTTCCTTAAAAGCAACTACTTTTCTCACTAGGCAAGTAGTAGAATGAGGAAAACTTGATGTTCTGATATTGGCGCTATGTCATGTCCTGCAAATGCACAGGGTTTAAGACAGAAAGAAACCATGAAAAATCCCAAATCCAAATGGCAATAAGATACCCAGAATCAAAGATTTGCCAAATCTCTTAAACAAGATATCAGCAATTGAGTTAATGACTCAGTTATTGAAAATGAGTGAAAAAGATTACCTAGAAATATCTTATTGATGTTATTGCTATTGTTCTTTGGCAAAGCAGGGTGACTATAGTCTACAACAATGTGTCATGTATTTATAAAGAACTAGAGAGAAGGAAGTCTAAGGCTCCAGACACAAAGAAATGGGAAACATTTAAAGCAGTTGGAACTCTAGTTACCCTGTGCTAGCCGTGTAGTAACAAATCACCATTTTACACCCATCAATATACACAACTACATGCTAATCAAAATTGAAGTTTTATCATGCTAGAATTTTGTCCAGTGCTTTATCTGTGCCAATGAAGTGCTCTCCCACTGAACTACAGCCCATACCACATTTTTGGAAAGTATTATAAACATGTACTTTTTAATCTCTCTTGTATGTGTGTGTACATGTGAGCGTGTGTGTTTAAATGGGCATCTGTGACATACAAAACACGTAGAAATCAGAAGTCAATTTGTAGGAGTCTGTTTTTGCTTTCCAACATATGGATCCTGAGAAGCAAACTCAGGTCACCAGGTTTGGGGGCAAGCACCCTTACTCTTAACCTGCTGAGCCATCTCACCGTCCCCCAAATCCATTCTCAAAAGAAATATCTGAAAGATTAAACCAGAGTGCAAAGTGTGGCTGCCTAATATCACTATAAGTACAAGTTAGTGAGCATAGTAACTAATTAAATTTAAAAATATCTAGAAATTTTATTTTTGTCATTTTGCTTTTATAGAAATTCAAAGACTATATATAGATTTTTAAAACAATTAGATGGGAGGTAATATTATCACTGTAGGGCAAAAGGACACAGATTAACTTTAAGAATCTATTTTTATTTTCATTTGTATGGATGTGAGAAAGAGTATATGCACATATGCGTAGGTCCATGGAGGCCAGGAGAACATCGGAAGCCCCGGAACTACAGTTGCAGGCAGTAGTGAGGTTCCCAAACTGGATCTGGGCTCTAAACTCTGGTCTTCTGAAAGAATATCAAGTGCTCATAACCACTGAGCCATCTGTCCAACCCAGAATCATTTGTCTTGCACTTCTAAAGATGGGTATAGCTCAGGGCCCCATACTGAAATCAATTGCCCTGTTTTTAAACCTGAAAGCTGGTTTTCAGAATCAAAGTATTAGAGCAAACTTTATTAAATGCTTGTCTTATTTTGACTATGTCACATTTAAGTGTTCACAGTAATGTAACCTAACACTCTCCTTCCTGAACTCCTAAGGATCTGGGGTATAAAGGACCCAGCCAGGCCCAACACCTACATAGCCCACACTTTAAAAAGTGGGTAAAGAAGACCATGAGACAGCCTGGCTGTGCTTGAACTCAGACTCCCTCTATTCACACCCAGTAGCCAGCTAGTGTGGCAAGTGTGACAGCAGCGACTGCGCTGACTGTACCATACAAGTCCCAGAGCTCAGCAAGCACTCCTTCAGCAAGATGACAGGATCAAAAACAGTAGACATTTCAGTTCACCCACCCTTGTCTAGAAGGACCAAAACATGCAAATTATCTCTGTGTCCACTCTGTGGTCACCCTGAAAACCACAGGCCAGGGAACCGTTGGACCCATAGCAATGATTCCCATAGCCACAGATCTGGGTTCATTGTTTCATTTAACCTCAAATCATGAGCACTTGCCCTTTCATAATAAATCTGGGTGGCTACTGAATTACTCTTGATTACACAGATGCAAAACCCTAGGCTAAGAACACCCCCAAGATAATTAGGAAGAGGACCACATGTAAATCAATGTGCTGGGCTCAGTGTCTTGAAAGGTCATGATGTTTTTAGTATGTCAGAGCCTTAGTGTCCTACAGCTAACTAACTGGAGGACAGAAAGGATGACTTCCATCCACTTCACTGCCTATGCTCATGCTTGGAAGCATCTTCTGCTTAGTCCACGCTTTCCCTGCAGAGAGGATGCTGGTGATCTGTAAGAGGAAGCAGAGGGTTAAGTTGGAAAGCAGCGTAACCATTCTAGATCTCCAACCTAAAATAGGATTTCCTAACAATTTCTATCTCAGACTTGAATGAAGACCCCAAGTGAAATACGGTGAGTCTTTGGATGCTCAGTTGTGAAAGCAAGGGAATACTTTTCCTGATGTGTTAGTTTCTCTGTATTCCACGAAGGCAATGTATTTTATGAAGAACTTCCAGGGTCGTGTTAAACTCCGCCTGGATAAGTAAGGTATTTCCTGTTGACATATCATATGTAAAGCGCTTTCCCTCTATAGGTGAAATAGAAGTCATCAAGTCCATGTGTCAATATATCAGGTAACACTTTAAAAATATCTGTGTGCATAAGTCCATGAGTGCAGATGTGTCTGTGTCATACCATACATGTGGAAGTCATATGACATTCTCCAGATGTCTGTCCTCCCCTTCCACCTTGATTGAGACAAGGTCTCTTTTGGGTTGGTGCCACTGCATATTCCAGGATATCTGTTCTGAGCCTCTCATTTCTACCTATTGCACCATAGTGCTTGGATCAGTGGGGTACTACCCAGTCCAGCAGGCTACGGGACGCCAAAGTCAGGTCCTAACTCTTATGCAGAGTCCTCAGCCACTAATTTATTTTCCATTAGCTTCTTCATGAAACATTTCTCTTAAAAGAAGTTTGAAGCCAAGACAAAATGGCTCTATCTTCTAGGTGCTCTCTGCATTTGCTTTATTGCTTGATTGCACAGTCTCCCAAACATAATTTCCTTCCATTAACACCAAAGCCGTTTGCAGTATTAAATTTCCTCTAAAGATGTTAACTCTTTTCTTATCCCTGTATCTCAACATTCTGAAAGATCAAAAACGTTATTCATCAAAGATAGTTTCATAATTCCAGTGGACACATTATTAGAGATATATTTTAATTTCTGTGGATAGTTCCTATGCCCTTTGTTCATTTGAGAGTCTAAACAGGAATTTTGTCAGATGTACATGGCCTTACTTCACTACATGTATGTAACTGACAAAATTATTTCTAAGAAACTTTGTGTCTTTTTTATTTTGATTCACTTTCATGATGCACACCTGTTGTTCCTCACTCCTCTTTTTCTCCATAAAAAAAAATGACTTGTTCTTCAGGAACCTGGAAGCCAATCTCTGCCTACAACTCAGACTCAATTGAGAATCTTCCTAAAACATCTGAAATATTGTTAAGCACTTTAGTTAATGCATTCTCCAGTGCATGAATATCAAGGAGTATTCCTTGCTATCAGTTTTCTTTTCTTCATCTAATTTGACGTTGTCACATCACAGACATGTTAAAGCAGTAGCTTCTCATAAGAATCGTCTACATCCATCCAGAACAGTGGTGACTGTCTTTGGACTGCCCATACATAGAAGGACAAAATGAAAGCTGAGTGACGTTGCAGAATGGAGAGAGAGCTGAACTGATGAGGTCACTGTTCTCTTTACATAATGTTAACTGTAGATGGCTTGGGAATCTTGATAAGGGATGAGAATTGGGACCCTGCCTCTTATTTTGAGCATTCCTGTGAACAAACACCACATCAGGACATGAAAGCATCTTCCTAATCTAATTTGTTCATTTTAATATGACTGTCTATAAAGTGTGGACCATTGCACATACCTATCATTTTCCGTGACAAAAGTGGGTTTCATAGAATAAGTAACAAAGCTGCCGCTCTATAGATGCGAGAATTCTATGTGTCTCGCTGTATTCCAGGTAATCACTTGACACACAGCCAAACACATTAGTGAACTAATGAATTAGAATGATTTTAACTAAACTGAGACCTTCCATAATCCCTGTCAATTTTGAAGGATCTTAAGAGCTTATATAGAGCATAGATACACAAACAGCAGCATGGACCGTAAATAAATACAAAACCAGACTTAAGTAGAAAGCTTTAAAAGCATAGGATGCCGTGCAATTTTGTCCTAAACACTTGGTCCAGGTCTTCATTTATGAGTCTCTAGTAAAGAGACTCATATCTAAATTACTACAATAGAATACTGTTTTAATTGCATTTTAGAACTATTAGCCCATATATCAAGCCTGTTGTCAAAGTTCATTCCTTTCACGTGAACTTAATTATCTTTATGTCTTTTGAAGACACAAAGACAAAACACTTTTGCCAGTTTCAAAGAAGACATTCATTTTTGCACTTGTCATTAACAACTGCTAATGTCATTCAGCCAACACTAGGGCAGGAGTTATGGACTTTATGGGGGAAAGGAATGTGTACATTACTGTTAAGACAAGATCTTAGCAGCCTGGTGTAGACTCAAACTCATAACAACCCCCTAATTCAGCCTATTATTCAATTTCTTGGATTCAGATCTTACAGCATTGATACCTTTAATGTCCTAGAAAATGGAAAAAGAATATTGAAGGAAAGACCTTAAAGGGTGGTGAAAGTTCTAAGAATCACAGAAACAGTGACATTTTGCTGCCGTAAGCACAGAGACTTGGTTTACACAGCCGGGCTTGTTAGCCACAGAATTACCCCAAGACATATTGGACCGAGAAGACCTAAGAGCTACAGATGAAACAGTCGATGACTTAAAGCAGAGATATGGCTCCAAATCCCAGCTAACTCCCTGCCTGTGCTCCTAGGCAAACTATGTAGCTTCTTGGAGCTTGTGCTGTTATTTTCAAAATAGAGTTAATATTGCTGTTTCTCAACAAAAATTCACAGTTGTATAGCAATTACAAACATTATTTACTAACTTTTAATCTGCTTTGTATGTTACCTTTTGAAGTCAGTCTTATTACCATCTTTATTTTATTAAGATGAAATAAATGTTCCAAAAGGTTAAATAATGTGACCATGTCACACATATATCAAATAGAGGAGTTGATACTTCCCTCTGGCAATCAGTTCCAGGCTATCTGTGTACAATCAGTTGGCCACAAGGCCCAGGGCCCCACTCATGTAGACATGCATTCTAGAATATTCAATGGATCACTTCTTCCTTATCACCCCTCTCCTTCGCAGCAGGAAGGAAAGGGTATGGGTGTGGAAAGGAGCTGGGCTTCCTTTACAGCCCCTTCACCATGACCTCTGTCTACAGCCACACTGTCTTAGCTCTCTGGGTCTCTGAACCCTCATCCGTAAATTGACTGTTTCCAGG
Organism: Bramus lutescens; assembly: GCA_001685075.1. NCBI lineage: Eukaryota > Metazoa > Chordata > Mammalia > Rodentia > Cricetidae > Bramus > Bramus lutescens. The sequence continues at coordinate 10,617 of LOEQ01015472.1, forward strand.
AATCATATGCTTAGAGCGCCCCATGGGCAATGTGATGAGCAGAAGCATATTCACATGACAGGGCATAAGTGGATTCTGGAATGGCTAGAACTGAGCACAGGGGCGGTACAGCCTCATGCCCTCCTTTGCCTCTCCCTTCTCTCCCTCAGACTGCCGGAAGAGGAGAAAAAGTTGTTCATTTAATACCTATGCAGCACTTTGGGTCCCAGAGAAAGCTGTTAGTGTGGCAATAGCCTTTTAGAGATAAGAAGAGAGAGGCAAGCCAGCCACGGAACGTCGCTAAGCCTGTTTAGTCCTGCAGCAGCACACAGCCTTGGCCTTCCAGCCAGCTCTGAGTCAAACAAATCAAGGCCTTTTAGACCCAAGGCTATGGCTGCACAGTGTTCTGGAAGCAGTCATAACCTCTCAAATCCACTTAGTCTTTTAATCCCTCCCTCCCAGCATGGCAGGAGCCCACACAGAATGTCTGCCTCAGCTTCTAACCAGTAGAATCAACAAGAAACACAGCCCAGGGGCAGCCCTTCTGTCCTATGCAGGAGGCCTTGGGTCTGGCCTTCTCAAGCCTTCTGGCTTTGGGGAAACCACTTCTGTGCATGGCTGGGGTTGGCGAATATATAAGTAATGAAATCCAAAGAATGTTTGGTGTTTGATTAAATGTCAAATGTTTTCCCTACGCACCATATATATAAAATATAAACAAGGTAAGTTTAGCGTGTGTGTGTGTGTGTGTGTGTGTGTGCATGTGTGTGCGTGTGCATGCATGAGTGTACATATATGCATACATGTAAAGGGGTTTCTGGGTGATGATGATGGTGGTTCCCACTGCAGTCCAGGATGTATACCCTATCATTTCCAGTAGCCAGGTTCCAGGCCAAAGCGAAGAATCCTGAGTTCTGCTTGAATCTGCTTCCTGAGCAGTGCTCTGGTCCTAGACACATTTCTTTTCTTCTCTGGGCCTCAGAACCCCATCTATAGTTCAAGGAAGGCCAGAGTTTGTGGATCCACTCCTGAGAGTGATCCAGAGAATAACACAATGAAAGAACCAGAACCTGGAGACTTGTTACAGCAACAACAACCCACTGTGTTCACATATTTAATATATAGTAAAAACCTTTTTCACAAAGGAATATACTCAACTCAGTTTTCTTTGTTGTTATTGTTGTTGTTGCTATTGTTTTGGGGTTTTTTTTTGTTTTTTTTCTGTTGTTTTGGAACCTATCCTAGAACTAGAGTTCTGCCTGCCTCTGCCTCCCAGGTGCTGGGTTTAAAGGTGTGCGCCACCACGATCTGCCCTCAATTTCCTTTTTAATGAAAAGAAATTCATTTTTAATTTTAGAACAGTTTAAGACTCGCGGAAAAGTTGCAAAAACTGTCAAATTTCTGACACACCCACATTTTGATTCCTCCTCTGTTAATGTTAATCCTACACGCACTAAAGCCTTTGTCTTCCTTATAATGTGCAGCCCTCTCTGCCTGTCTACAGATTGGCAGCCGCCATGGTTCAGACTGAGGGAGCCC
>LOEQ01015473.1:0-10428 GCA_001685075.1 Bramus lutescens
ACTGACACACATGTGTAAAGCCACCCGCATCCTGCCGCAGCCAAGAGACGCTTTGACCTCTGCCGTTTCTGGGCTGGAAGAAAAGAAAGCATTTTGGGGCTGAAGTCATTTTCATGTGAGTGTGTGGTTTCTGCCAGCCACACGCATCCTCACTGAAGCCCCTTGCTCCAGGCACCATAGCACGACTCTTCTGGTGCTTACCACCATCCTGCTAGCTAAGTATTCCCTTTTAGGAAGCAAACAGTAACTGTGGCTCAGAAAGATTTGTCCGAAGTCGCCAAAGCTAAGAAGAGAATTAAAGTTGTCATTGGAATCTATCCCGCCCCTTATCCCAGCTCTCATGTGTGTCTTGCTTTTCCATCCCTGCAGTATGACTTCAAGATTCAGTCTGATAGGGAGAATGTAGGCAGGAATATCTTTGTTCCGAGACCATGCAAGGCACTAGAGGAGCTAAGGATTGACCATAAAGATTAGTTTTAGTGTATGAGTTTTAAAAATGAGAATGATGTTATACACAATTCTTTTAGGGTAAGCAGAATGGCATTTATTTCCACAGTCACAGCTGAAGATAGACTATGATGGGAAATGTGGATGCAGGTCTTTGCATCCGGCTCCATCTTCATTAAGGATTCTTTCCTGGTACTCTATCCCTTCCTTAGCTGGAAGGTCAACAGCTTAACTGGAAAGGTTTTGAAATCTGGCAAGCAGGAATGCTTTCAAGTCTTCTCATTTGAAAAAAAAAGTCAAAAAAGGTAGAGCATTTAGCACCCCCTCTCTATTTAAATAGTATCTGAAAATTCAAAAATCTGAAAATTGTGAGGCCCTTAGGCATGTGACGTGAAGTTGATTACCGATGGAACCTTTCCGTAGGAATGGATTAGGAAGGCCAAGGATTCTCTTCCTGGGCTCACATCTCTCTACCCTCTTTAGCTCTCTAATGAATGAACCATCAACATTAATCTGAAACTTAGCCTCTTTTGTCTACATGAACCATACCCTTGCTACATAGGAATGGGAATTTGGGGGGAATTTTTTTCCTCTCTCTTTTTCCTCTGGGAATTGTTTTCCTCTCTCATTTTCTTCTTATTGGTAAAATCTCTGTGCACATTAATGTAAGGTTCATTAATCACGATTTAAAATTAAGCTCGGTGGTTCAAAGTTAAGTTTTTAGAGCATGCACACGTGGGAAGTAATACATTGGCAAGACTGCTCCCCGACAAATAACAACTGGGTCAAAATTTCTGCCAAAGTCAGATGACACCAAAAGAGACAACATGATACCACGTGGGTGTCTGCCTTCTATCCCAGCCAGCCAGAGGGACAGGCCACTTGTCTGGCAATCCCAAAACCAAGAAAGTGCAAAGGAAAATATTATGATACACATAGAAAACGGAACCTGTGGGAAACATTGGAAAAATAGGAAAGACTGCATAAGAAAAGGTGAGGCCAGTCATTGTTGTCTTCTACACATATATTAACAGTATACTCATGCTCAGTGGGAAAAATAAGTGGAGCACTCAAACTTCATTATTTCTGGTCCAAGCCACCCATCTCTATTAACTAGAATCACTGGGCTTGGACCAGAGATATATAAATTAAAAATGATTGTGGTTTGCTTCCCTTTTCTTTTTTTCTGTTATGTCCTGAATTTCCCCAGTGATATGAATAACTATATTTGCTTATTTATGACTTTGGCTAAAGGAAATTAACAGAAAACCATAATAAGTTAATAAAAATCTTCGCCAGACCTCTATGTCCCCTTGTGGTTTATCAGTACTCATGCAGTAGAATTAGATATGAGTGGGCTGGAAGCTCTTCAGTGAACTGCCTGACCTTTTCAGGGTTACGTTTATCCAAAGCCCAGCATCACATCAGTTCTGTTTTCCAATACATTAATACAAATAAAGTTAAGCTTATCAATAGAAAACAGATGTTTGTCTGACCAAATCATTTTTTGTTCTTTTCCCCAAAGAGAAAAAGTCACGCATAGTATTAAACTAGAATTAAAATTTATTTTCCGAGTATTTTTATTTGCTGTGGTGTGTAAGCCACATGTCCTTCTGTCCTATAGGTCGCTCTGCAATCTGACTTTTCTTTTCTTCATCAGACTTGTGTAATCTTAGCTCTTCTTCCAACCCTTGTGACTTTCTAGTCTGTTCCCTTAGATGCAGTACAGTTCTTGATTTTGATCTTTTGAACACCAGCTTCAACGTAAGGACGTCAGAGTTACCTAGTTAGGAAGCAGCAAGAAAAGAAAGTCCTTGTGGAATTAAAGTCCATATGGAAAGCTGGTATTGAGATAAGTGATGCTTAAATATCCCTAACAAGACATTTCTACCACCCCCTCTAAGGCTCTAGGGTATCATGCAAGTAGAGGTGAAAAAAATGGAAGAGATGAAAGATAGGGAGATGATGTGGGAAGTCCTTCTGTTTATGTGTTGCTTTTATTGGTTAATGAATAAAGAAGCTGTTGGGGTCATGCAGGGCATAATAGAACAAGGCAGGAATTCCATGCAGAGATAGAGAAGAAAAGAAGGCAGAGTCGGATACTGGAGACAGATACTGGAACTTTATCCAGTAAACAACAGGTTTGTGGAAATACACAGAATAACAGAAATGGGTTAATTTAAGATGTAAGAGTTAGTTCATAAGAAGCCTAAGCTATTGGTCAAGCACTGTTGTAATTAATATAGTTTCTGTGTGATTAGTTCAGGTCTGGGCAGTCAGGAACAAACAAAGCCTGAGAGAGCTTGGAAAAAAAATTGTAGAAACAAAAGAACAGAGTTTAGTGCAGCTTCTTAATAGCCATAGTTTTTTTTTTTCAGATAGGCTCTGTTTGCTGGCAGTGAGCAGAGTCATAGGTTCTCTAGGAGAAGGCTTTCTGTTTCAGCATAAGCAGCAAAAACTATGCGGCTTCTTTAAAAAATGGCTTCCTGGTTCACATTGGCAGAACAAACTCTGGCTCTTTCAGGAGATCCTGCACTTAAATGGGGGTCTGTGAGCAGAGTGCTACTAGTTGCTAAATGGCAACATAGACCCACTGTGTCCCTCGAACTAGGGCAGTGTGCATGGCTTGCAGAAGTGGTGAACATACCACTGCCATGTTGGACTAGTCAGAGTCAACAGGCAGGTCCACCATCCTAGCCATGTCTGCTTAGCATTTTTTTAAAAGTGCTCCTGGTCAGAAAATGATTACAGATACACATTAAAGACAGTTTCAGATGAAAAAAACCTCTGAATGTGTCACAGTGTTGGATGAATGTACATAGACTTGGGAGAGAGAGAGGAAAAAGAGTATAGACAGTTATAATATAGAAGAGTACAGACAGTCATAGATTAAAGAAGTAAAGATAATAAAATATTAAACTTGTAGAAAAAGTCATAGAGTAAAAAATAAGCCACATAAAGATAGAAAATGCACAGAGAATCTGGATTATATCTAATTATTTGTTTTCTTTGAATTTTTTGACTGTGAATGAACTAAGTACAGAGAGACATTTTATTGCATGGGCTGCTAAGATAAACCAACATATATACTTTAAAGGTATCTTGACTTCAAAACTTGGGTCTAAGGATATGCTGATTTGGAAAAGAAGCTCTGCTTTTGCTTCCACAGGGCATGAGAACCTGTGAATTCCTTCCAGACTAATGTGGTTTGATGGACCAACACCCCATCCCAAAAGGTCTCCGTGAATCCCCCAAAATACTACACCCAATAAAAAGCAGGAAGATGTTTGGAGAGAACTATGCCCAAATTCCCAAATTGTGTTTATAAATGTTTATTTTCATTTAAAGGGGAATATGATATAGAGATGACTACTTTGCATGGATATGGATCTTAGTCTATTTGTTTGGTTGGAAGTGAGACCCCAGCCTTCTGACACCCCTATATCCAAGGAGTCTGGGATGTTTGATTGGAAGTGTCACCCCAGCCCCTGGCGTGCATTTCAAGCCCCCTCCCCTGGGAGTTGCATTAGTCTGGACTCCACCTCTGGGAAAGCCCATAAAGCAGTGACCCCTCCCCAGGGAAAGTCAAGAAAGCCCACCAAGCAGTGCTCCCTCCCCAGGAAGGGTCAGGACTATTCCCACAGGCTATTTAGGCTGCTCCCCCAGAGAATGAACACGTGGTCTCTGGGTTTTGCGTGGTCTCCCCTTGTCATGCTTTCCCCATGCCACCCAGGAGCATTGCATTGATGATGGGCATTTTTTTTGGTCTAATTTGGTCTGCTTGGAATTATTTGTGTTGGCGGAGAGGCTCTTTTAAGAAATATTCCTAACACTATTGATACAAATTTAAGGTCAACTTTATTATATGTACTTCTGCTCTTGTTTAAGGTATTGTGTTTGTGCAGATAATTTAAAAATGTAATGTATAATTTAAAATTACAGATTAATAGGTAGTCATTTATAATAGTCAAACTTATAGTCATGTTAGGTTTTTTAGATATTATAGAGATATATTTCACTTAGATAAATAATCTTCAACATTTCAAAGACCTATGGAATATGGTGTTTAAAGTGTTTTAAGAACTTAGACTTTTCTCAACAGTGAGATATGTCTGCTTCTGGCAACACCAATTGCTTCAGAGAGGTTGATGGGCATTGAGGGAACTCATTATGGAATTTTCCTTCAATGTGACAAAGCTAGCCATTTGAGGAAGAAACTGCTCTTGCCTAGATTGTTTAATGGTATGCTGTATGAACTGAACATGTAGGACCCACAGAAAAATGACTGCTGAACTTGCCTAAAGGTGAGATGATCCTTCAGTGTTCTTGCTTTATGAAAGAGTCTGCCAGACATTCTGCAGAACACAGAAAAATAACTGACAAACTGCTAAGGTAGGAGGAACTGTCTTTGAAATTTCCTGCTTCATGGAAAAGTCTGCCAGATACTACAGGCTGTAGGCTAAAGATGGATGCCACAATGTTACAGAAGAACTTTGGGTGACTTTCCAGGCAGCAAGATGTCTCTGTCAATTATAGAGTTTTGAAAGTTGCTTACAATACACTTCCTGTTTACTCAGGAAATATATCCCTTCTGGAGTCTTTGATGGAGTTGAAAAAAGATAGTTATAATTATAAAAGATAGATTAGATATAAAACTTTGGACTCACAAAGAAAGGATAGATGATAGAGTATTTTCCTTAATATGTCAAATGTAAATGGACTAAATATGGTAACTATAATTCTTGCTTGATAATTGTTTTGTATATGTAATTTTACTATGTTAAAGTTAAAACCTTCTTTTTTATTTGGACAGAAAAGGGGAAATGGTGGAAAGGCCTTCTATATATGTGTTGCTTTTATTGGTTAATGAATAAAGAAGCTGCTTGGGCCCATAACAGGGTAGAATAGAGCAAGGCGGGAATTCCAAGCAGAGAAAGAGGAGAAAAGAAGGCAAAGTCAAGGAGAGGCTATGTAGCTGCCAAAGCAGACAGATGCCAGAACTTTACCTGGTAAGCCACAACCTTGTGGTAACACATAGAATCATAGAAATAGGTTAATTTAAGATATAAGAGTTAGTTCATAAGAAGCCTAAGCTATTAGCCAAGTAGTGTTATAATTAATATCATTTCTCTATGATTATTTTGGGTCTAGGTGGCTGGGAAAATGAAGGAGCAGCCTCCATCAACAGGGAGAAGGCCAGCAAAGTGCCATTTTCTGGACAGTACACAATCATTGCAATTATGAACCCACAATTAGCTGTGATTACCTGTACAGGGCCGGCATAAGAATGAATAGGTCAACAGTCATGTGTGAGCAGGAGAGAGATTCAGGGTGTCCTATCCCTTCCTTCTGAACTATTGGCTATTGTCAGCTCTTGAGAGAGGGAAATCATTGTCTTAAGCTGTGTAAGCAATGGAGAGCTTACCCAGTTCCAATGGGCAGTTCAAACCCATGCTCACCCAGATAGCCCTAGGGCAAACCAGTTGGCCACAAAACAAAATGAAGAGGCATAAATCTGGCCAAAGGGAGGAACTTGTAAAGCAGATGGAGTGCTAAAAATATTCAGCTGAAATATTCAGGATATAAAATACAAAAGCAAAAATCCTTGACTAATAGCCTTATTATTCAGTTCTTGGCAAAAGAGTTGAAAATCAGCCAGCATCCTTTGGAAGTCAAGGCAAAGTACATCAGGTGAAATTCATGCAGCTCTAGTTGCGCCATACTAACCAAGCTGTTCTGAGCCACCCGGTCCTGAGGCAGCCCGTACCCTGCTACAGATACCGGGTTATAAATGGCACCATGCACTTTCCCATAGTCTGCAGTAATTTATCGGACTAGTAACTGTTCACTGAAGTCCTAATTATCTACTAGATGCTCTGATGAACGTGAAAAAGGGCAAAGGCCTGCTCTCTGACAATGGCTGTATCATTTGACCTTAAACAACACTGAGTCTTTCCTTGTAGTCATTCATATCCCCTTCCCAAGGCTATGCTGAAATCTTTTGGTTATATTATACAGTGAGAATTTCAGTCTTATTACGTGGGGGCACATATGGCCACAGCAGAGTGGAGACAAGATTTGGGCTCATGTGATTCTACCCTGTTGGAGATATTTAATAGTTCATTTTATAGCAAACTTCCCAAGAGGCCTACATTCTAAAAATGTTTAAGGTGGTCATTTTGATGTAATTTGAATATCAAAAATTTAATTTTGACTATTATTATAATGAGATAACACTTGTGACTGGGATTTTGCTTCTTCTATGTTGTGGTCTGGGAATTGAAGTTAGGGCTTCATATATTATTTTAACTTATTAAATTCTATTTTAAAAGTAATTATGCTCTTTTACTCTTTGACTCCCTTTCAACTCTGCGTATGTCTGTGTCTGTGTGGGTGTCTATGTGTGCGCATATCCGTGTGTGTTCAAAGTTCTTAACATGAACAATACCCTCGATACGAAGAGTTCAAAGACAGCCTGGTCTACAAAGTGAGTTCCAGGACAATGACAACCAGAGCTGTAAAACAGAGAAACCCTGTCTTGAGGGAAAAAAAAACACAACCACAAAACCCTAAGTTTTATAGTCATCATTTCCAGGATTTATTACTGTGTCTGCATTTTCAAGGGTTTTTGTTAAAGCTCCAGTAGTTATTTAGTAAACTATTCATTTATGCAAAGTAAAGGAACTGCTTAATAAACTATCCATTTGGGAGAGGCCACGTCTTAGAAACTGAAGTTTGGGGTTTGAGGTGCCTTTTTGCTTCAACACCTAATGTTTCTGAAATTTTTATTGCACTTCTACTAGGTATGAGTTCATGGGATCTTGACTTGGACAAAAATATGCTATAAAAATGCAAGCCAAGCATAGCAACTCATGCCTGTAACCCTAACACTTAGGAAGCTGAGGCAGGAATATCACTACGAGTTTCAGCTTAGCCTGGGCCATCATGGGAGATCTTGTATCAAAAATCATAACCAAACCAAAAAATATTTGGTATAATTCATCCCCCAAAATGCCTCACATATTATTCAAACAAAATAGTGCCTGGCTGAGTCTCCACTCACTGCATTAGGAAGAACTAACCTGGGTCACTGCTTTCTTCTGTGTACCTGTGCCACCAGTGATCTGTGTAAATGTGTAGGAACATCCTTGACACAATAAACCTTCAACTATATGTGCTTTGATTGCTATTAGATCCTCTTAGCCCCTAGGAAGTGCACGCTGCCAGTGGTTGCATTGTGGTTCACTGAGCATGTAGTGACTTCCTTCTTCAACTGGTGGGGTTTCTCCCTTCCCTAAGGCACACCAGCATTTGAAAATCGTTTTTGAGAACAAAAAGACATAGAGTTATCCAAAATTAGAGTTTTTGTTTTACGGTGGTGTCTTTGGTGACCATGCTGAAAGCATTAGTCATCAAATACCTTAAAAACGGAGCACTTGAGGGCAGAGCAGTGGCTCAGTGGGTAGAGGTGTTCGTATACAGGCGTGACAACCTGAGTTCAACCTCTGCACCCCACAAGGTGGCAGGAGAGAGCAGGCTCCCAAGATTTATCTGGCATCCACACTTTACATATGCTGCATGCAATCCAGACAGGCACATATGTGGGTGTACAAATGTGCATCTGCGTGCGTTTGTATGAATGTGTGTGTGTGTGTGTGTGTGTGTGTGTGTGTGTGTGTGTGTGTACGCACCCCCTCATCCCCTCACACACGCACTGAAGTTCAGGTCCTCTTTAAATAAATAAACAAGTACATCTGCATTTGCTAGTGCTTTCTGGTAGAAGTGGGTTGGTGCAAACATTTCAAAGAGGGCTAGAAGTATTCAAGGCCTATTCATGATTAATTATGCACCTGTAAGAAGCTTTGTTTTTCAGTCTTCAGTGATGATTTCGCTTTTACTAATATTGTGTTATTAGATGAACAAATCTTCCCCCCCCCGTGCGTTCTGTATAAATGCGCTGTACTGAACAAAGGGTTATTGTTCACAACCATTTGATGAAAAGTTTTCCATTTTTATTTACCATTGTTTGCTTTTGGATGGATAACACCCTTTCCCGGGAAACCAAGCTCTTTGAGGAATGGGGACAGGGAGGGAGTCATATTTATTTTATCCTGTGCTCTGAGTCGAACAATAGTATGTCTCCATTGTAATTTATTAGAGGAGTTTTCAGAAAAGAGTCCAGCTTAATGCAGGCTGGTGAATAAACAGCTCCTGTGAGCTACGAGCCTTTATAACCAAACATCTGGGGATTTAAAAAGAGGGCTTTGAAATTTTTCTATACTGGTAAGCTGATGAATCATGTGATCATGTGACTGCCATGCTTCACTCTAGTGACTGATATCTTATCCTATGTTTTTAAAAATAAATAAAATTATAAGACAGTATAATGAATATACACATATTAAACTAAAAGTAATATTTTTGCTATAAAACTACCATTCTTTAAAAACATGTTAATGAAAAATAATTTATCCATCTTTAAAAAGGATGAAATGTGAAGCAAATTTCTAAAGAAGAATTAAATCTTTAGGTATTTTAATTCTAAGACATCCTTTGTGTAAGAAGTCCTAGGGTTGTGATTCAGGATGTCTATTGCTGTCATAAAGCACAATGACAAAAAACAACTTGTAGAGGAAAGGAATTATTTCAGTTTACAGACATAGCCCATCACCACAGAAGTAGGAGCAGGAACTCAGTGCATTCAAGGTAGACACGGGGAGGCAGGAGCTGATGCAGAGGCCATGGAGAGGTGCTGCTTACTGGCTTGCTCCTCATGGCTTGCTCAGCCTGCTTTCTTCTTCTTTTTCCCCCATGAAGAAAATTCAGTTGTCTTTGTTAATTTACCCAAATGTACACAATTAATGAGCAAAACTCCCGGGATTTAAACAGATTTTGCCACTAACACACTTTCCCGTAATACAAACTTTCTTGAACAGTTGACAGAAAACAAAACAAAACAAAAACCTAAAACAACAACAACAACAAAACCCCACTTCCTTTGACTATAGCACCAAAGCCCAAACCCTGGGCTGTGGTCTGTTTCTCACTCAGAGCAAATCATTTACATATCTGCCCGTTTGTGTTCTTCAGAACTCTTGTTGATGCAGACGTCTCCAGGCACAAGGTACCGGAGGACTAGAAAGCAAGGAGGTACCTAAGGACTAGTCAACAGCTACTTTGACCCTGTAACCCTTCCTCACGTTTTGAGCATCTTGAGCAGGTCTGTGAGGAAAGTGGTTTTGGGTTGTTTTTATATTCATCTTTTTTATTTATTTTACATAGTTTCCTTCCCCCTCCCTCCCTCCTACCTCCCACTCAACCATTCCTCCTCCACATTCAGATGGGGTAAGGCCTCCCATGGGATATCAATTTGAGTCAGGACCAAGCTCGTTCTCCCTGCGTCAAGGCTGAAACAGGCATCCCACCATAGGTAGGGAATAGGTTCCAAAGAGCCAGCACTTGCATCAGGGACAGGTCCAGGTCCCACTGCTAGGGCCCCCACAAAAGACCAAGATATACAACTGTCACCCAGATGCAGAGGGCCTAGGTCGGTCCTATGCTGGCTCCCTACCTGTCCATCCAGAGTCTGTGAACTCCCACAAGCTCGGGTCAGCTGTTTCTGTGGGTTCTCCCTCATGATCTTGACCCACCCTTCCCCTTGCTCATATAATCCCTCCTCCCTCTCTTCCACTGGACTCCGGAGCTTGGCCCAGTGCTTGGCCGTGGATCTCTGCCATCTACTTCCACCAGGTACTGGGTAAAGGCTCTAGGACGGCAATCAGTGTAGTCACCAGTCTGATTACAGGTAAAGGCCAATTCAGGCAGCCTCTCCACTATTGCTAGGAGTCTTAGTTGGGGTCATAATTGTGGATTCCTGTGAGTTTCCCTGGCACCTGATTTCTCCCTAATCCCTGAATGGATTATCAGGAAGATATCTCTTCCATTACTCTCCCCCTCCATCCCACCCCCAACTCGACCATC